>JABFQM010000761.1:0-29147 GCA_022816865.1 Zelostemma sp. ZL-2020
TTTCTCGAAAAGAAGTTAATGTACCTGTACTGAGTAATCAGATTAGTATAAATAGAATTAATAAGACTCTTGCATATTTAAATTATGTACATTTAATAAATTTCACGGAACTAAACATGTTTTCTCTTCATCTCGCTCAGATGTAGTAAGTAGCGTTTAAATTCTCCTGGGAATCATGTCGCTGAATTTATTAATTTACAAATTGTGCCTTCATGTAATACCATTCATTAAAATCACGAGATTCCCGAACGTTTCATCAACAAATTTTCAACACATCGCAACATTTTAAGGTAGTTCAGTACTTCCACAAAAGTTTAAATAAAATCTGGAAAATATGATCGAAGAATCGCCGTTCCAGTAAAATGAAAATATTTACATTTTTCGTATAGTTATGTGAACATACAGTTTATTAATTCTATTTTATTGCAAGTTTATTTAAGTGATTAGCACAGCGCGAGCAGCAATGCACTTGTAAACACAAGTAACCACACACATTTTTTTCAATTTGTGAGGGTATTATGCTTTTCGTGGCGATTCATTATTTTTCATACTGAAAAAACTGGACATTGAGCACTAACTTTTTCTGAAATATTTTTCAAATTTCTTATAGTAGCTCATATTTTTATCAGGATTTTGTACTCGAATGTAGAAAAGCATCAAACTACTTTGATCACGAATTCTACAACGCATTACGCAGAACTCGACTTTTTATTGATCGTGATGAACAGAAAAAATCTGCAATCAACTTTGAACGATTTCCATAATTTTCCAAAGCAGAAAATGCCGTATACTTCGGAAACAAAATTAACATCTGTTTCCAATGTTGCGGTTCAATGAATAATTTTGCCTGCCGCTGTAGCGAGGTAAATTGTCGATTATCCTTGGCAACATCGGCATTTCTTCATTCTAAATTTTACAACTCAGTTTCTAAGTTGGAACCAATCAAGCACCGGACCTGATTCTCTCCTGTAAATTCGTTTTCGAACAATCCACGAAATAAGCAGCTGTGGACGTACCATTTCGCGAAAGTCTGCTGGCGACAAAAGGGTTGCGACGTGATGTCATCGCTTCGTCCCTTATTTTCAAAGTTCTCAAATATCTCCTAATGCATGGGAAACACGTTAAGAATTCCAGGAAGCCTTTTCTGAACCTGTGAATAGGAAAAATATGTCGTTGATTCAATTCTTTGATAAAAAAATGTACAAAGTGCTCGGATTCCAAGAAAAGAAATTTCGCAGTTTATTTCCTGCTCAAGTGCCTCGACATTTTTCTCCTTTTCCCTGTCGTTCTTCAGGGTCGTTCGTACGTTAGAGCCAACCTCGGTCAGCCGTCGCGCCGAATGGTCTACTGAGTAAAATTTAGACTCGCGAAACGACAGGATTTGTCGTCGCAACAAAAAGCTGCAGAGAAAAAATTCTTCAATCTAATTCCTAGCGATTTTCTACGAGTTGGTTCGTCCGTTCTTCCTTCACGGCGTATCAAATTTGAGCGAAAAAGGATTGCTTGCTTGTTTTTTTAAAAATATAATTTCAAAAGCGATGAATTTTGTTCGTATTTCGATTAAAAACAGCATATAAACAATTAATTTGAAGTTTCAACTTGAAAGGGTACGATAATGAATGTTAAAAGCTCAAGCTTACCTCATGTTCATCCAGCAGTAAATTATTGGGTTATACATGCTGTTTGACATGGCGAGCCAGTAAATGCCCAAGTAAAGCTCTTGAATGTACGGCTCTTGTGTGATGTCTGGGTTGTACGAAGTTAATATAAAATACAAGTGGAACGGGAGCCAGCAGATCCCGAAAATAATGATAACCACGATCATCATTCGAACGACCTGTGAAAACAAGAAACTTTTTTTACAACCTCGCTGAAACTTGTTTCGAGAGCTTTCTAGTCTAGCATTTCAACAAAGTGACTGTCAGTTTTTCTCTGGCCGTTTTCGATACCGCCATTACTTGCATGTGTGACAAACTTTGTTTTTAGCGCAAGCTGATAGCGAACCCCGAAATTCAGCCCATTCTTCTTCCCGAAGAACGCACTTCTTTTTCCGTAACATACTAGACATGTTAATGAGAGCAATTAAGATTTGTGTTGATCCATCGATCCAGAGACGGGAATGCATAACTCGATGGTACAAACTAGACATATTGGTTTATGATTATTCAGAGCTGTGGCGATGAATACACGATGTAAAATCGTGCGAGAGTGCGGTGATAAAAAAATATATCGCTCGTAAATGCACCCGAGGTTGAAACAGCGTATTCACAAAGCATTTGACGTCAAAATTCCAAGGTGACGCTTACAATTCATGAGTACGCGGAAAGAAAAATGGAATGAAAATGCGGCATTTCTTTTCTTTCAACGCAATTGGCAGAAACGGACATTAATCAAAACGAACCCCAATGCTCTTTCTATCTTCATCACTTACCACTCTATTATCGACAATTTCACAACTCTGAAATCCGATTCCATTATAAACGTTTTTTTTGTTTAAATTTGAGTATCATTATCGGTTCTGTGGAAAGTTCGAAATTATTGGACTACTACATGCTTTGTTGCTCATGATTGGACACAAAATGTCAAGATATGTCTATGTACGTTTAATGGAGGTTGAAGTCTTAGTCTAATGTACTTATATGAAGTGGTTCTGGGTACGAGAATGTGAAAGGTTAACGACATCATGCGGTACGGATTGATACAAGATATATACTTTGGCATGTAATGGAAATCCGATAACGTAACTCAGACCTCCTGAGATGTGTAATGCTGCAAAATACAAGTAAGTAACCGCGTAAACGAAACTGTAAACTTTTTATGCGCCAATAAATTGAAACTGATGTGTGACCCTGGACATTTTTGACCGTTTAACAACAATTTTATCGCGAAGATTTTTATGGTGTTCGTTTTCAGGTCGTTAAAGTTGTCGAGTAGAAGCTGTTTTATTCCTGCGGGGCATGAAAAATTGTCAATTTTGGTGACTACAAAAGTTGTGTTCAGCGTATGGTTTGAATTTTGTGATACAAGCCATTAAACCAAGGTTTCAATTGTTTTTAATAAAGTGAATTTTTCAATAGTGTCGATGGTCGAAACGAAAGTTAATAATTTGCAGCACAAAGCTCTGCAAGGGATGAAGTATGTCATTTGTTTGTAAAATTAATTAATAATTAACGAATTCAATTAAAAACAATATCTCCGCCTGTCGAAACAATTTATAACTTATAGATTAAAGCTTTTAGTTTAGTTGTTTTTTGTACAGTGTAAAAGTAATTGCCTTATTTCCTCGAGCGAATTATTTTTCCTTTGTGAAAAGAAAATAGAAAGATTAGCTAGCTTTGTAAGTAACACGTTGAAGCGAGACATATTCTATATCTGATCGAACTACCGTGTGTGGAATGCAGTATAAAGAAGTCTTGAACCGAATACCGAGAACTTTATTGGTAATTGTTACGACTCGAATCAATTTCCTTCTATCAATAACAACGTTGTGACTGTTTCTTCCAGCTGAGACAATTCAGATTGCATTGCAGTAATTCCCATCAAATAAAGCGAAAAATAGTAATTAAAGTCGCGAATGTACTTCAGCCTTTACATCGTAATTGCAGCCGCTTGAGGAACATTTTCAAAAGAATGCAAGAGTGAATTGGAAACAATTCTATATGCCAGCATAATTTATCAAACAATATCTTCTTCGCGGAAAAAAATACGCGGATGACAAAATTATACCAAAATGCTCGTAACGAAAAATTGTTAAATATTTTTTCCAATCCACTCTTGCATTTGGCGACCGGACTACTTTAAGGCTCAAGCGACAAAAGTAAAATGATGTGGCTACTATGGTGCGTAGGTCGTACAACGGGGTAGCATTTACGACGCATATGCTTGATTGCAACGTTCTATTGTTTACTTTAGAATCTGTCGTAATATGCAAATATCCGATAACAATGTATCGCGACACGAATGTTCAATATACAGATACATATTCCCTTACTTGGCATATGCATATAAGCCTCAAACTACAATATGTATAATTTTGCAGTGTGACAATGCACACATTATGTGCTCGGTACAAAATTCATAAATATTCGAGAGAGCACATCATTCGATGATTCTATCCAACGATTTCAGAGGTGCAGATAAGAGTGTAATTTTTTTCGACAATGCCGAAAATGCACATAATTATTGTTTCAAAGACATAAAAATGCTAAAGAATCCGATGTGGTCGATACGATGATCTACACGCATACATAATACATACACTTGCCTACAAATTACGCGAAAGCTCAGTTTTCTCAAGTGAAAATATAGCTTGTGATACAGAGCATTAAAATTATTGGCAGATGTCAGAATTTGAGCGCAGTGTGCCAGGAAAGATTGTCTCCGGCAACACATCCTTTTAGTCTTCGTTCTTTAGCTATTGAAGAAAATATTGAAGCCCCGTGACAGAGACATTAGATGATTTCTTCAATAACCGGAGAGTGCAAGTTATTCGGTGCGGCAAAAGACTCCAAAAGTGCATTATTCAATCTACGTTTTATATCAAATAATTCTAACTTTAAACATCAACTATGCAAATAGTTGAGTTGTGGAGTTCACATTGAAAGCAATGCGAGTAATCGAAAAAATGAGTACTTACTCTTCGTTTGCTGCGAACATTTTCCAGTTGCCTTTCGGTATTTTCTCCAATAGTATTTGAGCCCCACAAAACACAACCGACTTGCGCGTACGTGATTGTCATCGATGTAATCGGTAAAAAATATGTGAGTATTGTAAATACAATATTATATCTGTAACAAAGGTATGAAATATTTTATTAATGAGGTTTTATTAAATGTACTTATAAATGGGAATAACAATATTGTTCTTCAATGCATTTGTACCGAATTATGAAAAAAACATTGATATATTTCAAATGGTATCGAGAATGATTATTAGATTCACTTAACACCGCTTTCTATGTTACAATAAATAATAGAATTAACGGAATATGCATATATTGCCTCGTAGCGGATGTCTATGATTTTGACATTAATTCACTCGCTTTGCAGAAAAGCGCATTAACCAGTGTAATGCATATTAATAATGTCGCTGCTGAACAATGTACCACAAACACATACATACAACGAAATATGTTTCTTTCACACCAATAATTGTTCCTCGGTAAGGAAAAGACGATTATAAAGCGCAGTAATATGGAAAATTTTACGTGATTTTCATATCATATTACCAACATTGTCATAACTTTAAAATGTGTAAAAATGTCGGATCTTTGATTTAATGACAAATCTTCATGAGCTTTTGGTTTGGAACCTTTACATGGAAAAAGATGAAATTTAATATGCCACGGAGAGTTAAATTATTCTGTGGTACTCTAATAAATTAGGTAATAATTATTTGGCGACTACCTTTTTGTTACGAAATGATGAAATTTGCATTATGATCACGTTTTCCTTTCAAATACTCGATATCCAAAGCGCATAAGTAATGAGAGTAAATGCACGCTCGAAATTATAGTGAGCGAGAATTTGGTTTAGGATCGCGATGAGAAAATACACGCAGTTACAAAGTCAAACATGCAGCTATACCAACATGTACTCGTGGTTACTGTCATCTGGCCAGTCACCGTAACACACGACTCGTACATCCCCATTTGCGAAATGCTCCGTGAAGGTTGTATGATACAAAAACATCGGTAGCGAAATTAACGCCGATACCTTCCAGATTACGAAACAAGTAAACAATGTAGCCCGACGACCGAGACGTGGTTTCAGAGGTTTCACTATCGCCATGTATCTGAAAGCATAAAATTTCGTGAAGCGGATTTCTCTGCAATTTTACAGCGTTCCCGGATATTGGACAAAAATAAGAAACATTTACTTTCATGAAAGTGTGTATTGATTTGTTCTGAAACCCCACGTTGGACGTTACTTTGACAAACTTCGTTTTGCGTTTAGCATTTGCGCGTAGGAAATTCCGATTTTTAATAAAAAGAAAGTATAGGGACGAAGGAAAAGAGCAGTCAGCAAAGTATTCATAAAAGTGACGAATTTATTACGACAACGACGCAAGCTCCTTGTTTCCCCTGAAGGAGACAAAGACGTATATATGACATTGCAATTGTGTCCTTGAGAGTAGTACTACCGCAAACCGTCACCACTTAAATTACATGCAGAAATTGGATTTCGTTTGAGGAAACGCTCAAAGTTAATGTATTTTCTTGGCACAAATAGCTTAATAATCAAATAAACTTCTTTTTCTTTCTACTGTTAAGCGACCAAAGCTAAGTTGCTGGTTTTCCATCAGACGGGCTGTGATTTCTTTCAGTACTTTCTTAATGCGTTTCGCGAAATTATTTCATGCTCACAAACGTACGGGAAAAATATTGTTAATGCGCGTTCGAAGCTCATTCAAATTCATTCATTTTCATTTCTCTTTGCGTCCATTCACAATTTCCCCATGACTTCCATTATACTTCACTGCGGAGCACTTAACATGTCGTTCGTGTTTTTTTTCTGAGATTCTAGAATCTGCCCTGTTATTGTTCGAAGTATTTAAATGCAATTCCAATCCGCCCGCCCCTCTTTCCGATTATGCATTTCATTACTCGAGGCGTTTCCTTGATTAATTTTCATCTCATATCCGCCAATTGATGGGACATTCATGGTAAATATATCCATTATCATCGGCTAACAATACGTTATATTCATCCAGCGAGTGCATTGTTGGAACTTGCATTGATCGACGAAGAATACAACAGTCTCCAGATTGCGTTTCCTCGCAGCCATGTATTTTAATACAGTATCTTCGTTGGAATCCTTCCATCGGAATCTATCCTCCATTTATTCGCCGTAGGATTCGGCATTATTTCCAGGCACCTATATCAGCCTGTTCCTAAGTATCAATTAAGAAATATCCTCGAATTCCGTGATACGACATGCTCGATCGTGATTGAATTCGTTTTAAAAATCCTCTGAGAAAGCCCGTAAAAAAGCTTTTCGATTTATTGCTTTATTTTTATTTTAGACGAGAGATTTAGAGTACAACCCATCACGTCAACACGGAAAGTTTTTTACACGTGTATGTAACCTGATTTGACGATCTTTCCAGCAATTTTTTCCATAGAATCTTTCGACAAATATTTACTGCAAATATTGCCGCGATATAATTATCGATATAATTGATGTCACGGCAAAAGCAGTGTTTCTGCTAGGTTTCATAATTCGCAATTGAATTTACCCTCTCAATTTCTTCACTAACAAGCTTCGACATGATTATGAAAACAATGAAAACTCGGTATGACTCGATAAACTACCTACTTTAGGCGAACGCCAAATTTTTATTTAGTGAGTGGAAGCGATGCAAGTTACGAGTAATAACGAAACATGTGTACGGGAGATCAATGTTTTCCCGCAGAACAGAAGCATTTGGCATTGCCAAGAAACACAATTTTTGATTCTTCATTGCATCCTGCTTCGGCACGTATTTCATCGTTTTCAATGGCAAACATATTTTCACGTCTTTCCATACGTTTTTTAATCGATTTTCGGATCGCGAGCTTCTTTCTGAAAAACGTAAAAACCGCTTCAATAAATCTTGCCTCAATTTTAATTACTCCCCATTCAAATGGAATTTAAAAAGATTAAAACAACTTGAATGCTTCGCTGAAACTACACCAATTTAAACTTGCGTGTCAGCAACCTTCGTTGACGGGGAACATTAATTGTAAACGTCCCTGTAGTTTGTTATCAAGTAAACTTAACACGATAACACATGCTTGGATACAATTAGAGAATGCGTTAATTTTATCCTCTGAGGTTTGGACTTGTATACAATTTTCAAAATGGAGGTTAAACGTAATTGATAATCGATAATGATAACCATGTAATTGCTCTTTTTATGTAACGTCAATAAGTGATCAAGCATTTTCAGTGTCAGTCCGTATTATTAATGTTATTCTTATTATTATAACCACTATTATAATTTCTAGCAAACACAGGTTAGTTTCAATTTATTTCTGCAATAATTATTGTCATAAAAGTCTATTTATTAATTATTAACAATCAAATGTATACTTAAAACGAGCCATTAGCATAGTGAAAAATTCAGAAAACTTATATATTTTCTGATTTTCGCCATTTATAACATCCTTAGTCATTCCGTTTTTTGTATAGCTGCCGTTGACAATTTCAGGTCAAGACGTTGCCTGACAATGTATACAAGCACGACACGTGAAAGCAGCGCCAGGATATTAAAGAAGTGAATCCACACGAGGTTACCCTTTTTCTCTCTGTATAGTTTTTCAAGCACTGCCCAAACAAAAGAGTAACGCTACTTTCCAATCCTGCATAAAACATGGCGAAAATCGAAGTGGTTTCAAAAGTTAAAAATAATCAAACGGCCCACAAAAGTTGGAAAATATTACCAACAAGACTATTAAAAGTTCATTCCAATTTCGAGTTAATTTCGTGTCGATGATGAAGACGATTCTTGAAGCTTTGATATCGACACTAGCGAAGCTTTACGTGCAAGGTGCACTCACATAGTTGTCATTTTCTTGTAGGCATCTACTTCAAGAGTTGAGACTCTTGGGAACTTTGAAACTTTAACGTCTCAAGTTTTGAGTTGGAAACTCATCATCATTCTTTACATACTTTTTTACCTAGAAATCGTACGTAGTAATTTATGATCATTAACTTTGATGTAATTGGGATGCAAATTTGACTTTTTTTCAATTCTCCTGCTGATTCCGAGATCGATGTACATTATTGTAATGGAAGTTGACGAGACAGATAAATTGAACGAACCAATTACCGTAAAATCAAAGGTCAAATGAAAGTCCTTTGCAGTGAATTTCAGTAGTGTAGGAAGTGTCGTTTCATTTTGTAACAAAGAAAAATTGAAAGTTTTATCAAAAGCGCACGTAGCATTTTTTCTCTCGTGAAAGAGTGAATTTCCAAGATCAGCGTCCCAAGGGTGAATACATCTTGAGATTCCCTTACGTTGCGTGCTTGGAAACTTTTGTCGATTCATCCCGTAGGTCGCGTAATGTGGATCGAAGTAGCTGCTACTCCTCCAATCTACAAAAAGGATTTCGCCTTCCGCATACTTGACCTTCCCCATATATCGTTAATGCTAAACGAGTTTTTATACTCTTCTTTTACGTCATTTATTTTCCCAATAAATCGCGGGTGTATTTCAATCATTTTCAATGCTTTGATACTTCGATATTATGTAAATTGACTTTTCATGGAATTAAAATCTGCGGCCTTCCAAAGATGGAACTCAACTCCATCACTTCATTTTCTGAATGCGATAATTTTTGTACAAAAAGTTTTCAATCGTTTGTAACATCACTTGATCTTCCCTATACATCGTTACTGCTAAACGACTTTTTATACTCTTCTTTTACGTCATTTATTTTCCCAATAAAAACCGGGTGTATTTCAATCATTTTCCATGCTTTGATACTTCGATACGTAAATTGACTTTTCATGGAATTAAAATCTGCGGCCTTCCAAAGATGGAACTCAACTCTATCACTTCATTTTCTGAATGCGATAATTTGTGTACAAAAAGTTGTCAATCGTTTGTAACATACTTATATTTTTTGGGGAATTATTTCATCTTTCAACATACTCTCGCAACATGAACATGATCATGGAAAATGTTGAAGGCAAGTGATTGTTCCGGTAAATGTAGAGAGAGAAAATTTCCATTTCATCAAGCTTTAAATTCAGTACATTTCATTAAAATTTCTTGGACATAATAATTATGGTTGAATAAAACAAAAAATGAAGAAAAGTATGGAGTAAGGAAAGGGAGTATGGAACTATCGATTTGGCATTTGCACCAACGATGTCCCTTTTCCTCCAACCCTGGCACTATCTATTTCCCCTTTGTACATTCCATATGCACATGTACTTCCATTTGTACACGAAGACAATTTCCAACGAATTAATGAATTTCTCACTCACGATACATGTAGTTGTTTCAATTGTGCGGTCTCACCCAAGAAATTACATCGTCGGTATGCCTTAACGTGTCAAAATCAACTCCGCAATCTACACTTGGATTAGTCATGATTCATCACGTAATTATTCATGCACGTATGTTTTCGTTAGAATTGGATTTCGAATAAAAATTCGTATCGTCCGGAAAAACGCGGAGAATTCGTAAAAATTTCATTGCGGCAAGTAAAACCAGTTGTAACGACATTTCAAGAGTTACAGAGAGGAATTTCAAAGTGCAATTTAAAACGTCCAGTAATAAACCTGAAAAAACCCCATCCATTTTATTTCTGAAGAAAACGCGACACTATTCCCTGAATAAGTTTTTTAATTAAATGTATAAACTATAAATTGATGAAAGATGGGGAAAATGATTTAAAATGTTAAAAGTATTGCGCGATGGATGAAATTTCAGTAAAAACGGAATCGATATATGCATAACATCTATGCATACGTAGAGTCGAGATATAAATTGCGTTGAAATTGCACTGCTATCATCGCCGCATGATTTTTGCAAATTACTCTCCGAGTGGAATTGCTTTCTTCAGCCACATTGATGTTGCTTATTTTTCATCCATGTTCAGAAAATTTAATAAATAAAAGTATTACGGTGAAAATTTGAAGAGATTTGAATTCACGACGTTTCTCGCATTTTATGTTCTCCTGTCACTTTGATTTTCCTCACCTGGAGACACTTCCTGTTGGAACATTCAAAGCATCGACTTGAGTATGCGGAACCTAGTTTTCATCTCAACACAACAAGTACATCCACGTACCCGGAAACTTATGTCACTTCTGCAACGCACATTCTTCGAGATAACAAAGAGCTTCGTATTAATAATGAAATTCCCAAAACAATAGATACAGATTCTCGCCATCAAAACTATTCAAGTATACGTTTGCTGAGCACGTGCAAGAAATGAAATGTTTCGTAGGCAAAAAATAGAATGAATTCTGAAACAAGAAAAAAACATTTAAAAGATTTAGCATTATTTACGGTGCAATAACAATGTTTCATACTTTTTGTGCGCCAAATGTAATTTTGTTATAAAACTAACTAGATTTAAAACGATCTTTTGAAATCTGTAATCAATTATCGATTTTCCGTGTCACTTAATACGCGTCACTCAAATCGCTCGTTGTCCAGTACCGTTCCCGGATGGGTAATTTTTAAAACTCGTAATACTCGCATTGGGATTCTGGACGACATACGAGGATTTACGCCTTAACTAGAAAAAAAGAAAGAGTGTAAAAACGGTTCGTACCCGCTGAAAGCACCGTGCCCATTCGCGCTGGTCATGAATTAGATATGATGTATAAAAGGAGTTCCTTACCATGATCTAGTGTTTTATTTCAGATTCTTACGATGAACGGAATTTACGAACATTTTCGTCCCGATAATGACACTTTCCGATTTTTACTTTCTTCTTCACATTCTGCCGTCTTAGAAAAATATTTCCCGAGTTTAAAAAATGTATCTTAAGAACTCTTTGCGGCATTGTGTTAAGTTTTCTGAAGAGATTTTCTGCTCCGAGATGTTTTTCTGCTTTGTAATACTTTGTAATAACAGACAAACAAATATACTCGGCATTACGCGAGCTTTGAATCCACGCATGTATACGTCCAACATATTTGTTTCCCCCAAGATATTTGATCCGCAAGGGATTCTACATAAGTATTGTGTGATTATTTGTCTTCGTTCGACAAAGAATTCTGTAGCTAAATCGACGTGCCTTCGGAAATTGCAAGTTTCTTCGTGAAATTTATTTCAACGCCAATATTGATTTTAAGACCTCGTCTTTTTTCTTTAAATACCTTTTACCCTTTACCGGAATAAAAAAAAATAATTGAATTTACAAGAACAAAGAACTCGATTAAGGGATCAAAATTTAATTGCATTATTTACACAAATTAAGACGAGAGATTTTTTCGTGGTAGTGGAATTTTTTTACTAGCTTTCCAAGCTTTTCTTTCCGTGAATTTATTCTTTTGGCGAATTGTTTTATGGAGTTATTCACCTTTTATAGTTTCTTCGTTCACAAAGAACCATAACAATTGCTTTGCGTTTCGTCACAATACTGACGATGAATAAACGAAGCATGGTTATGACATGAACGGTGATTACTATTAAAAGTGACTTTAGAAAGACTTTAAATGTTTATTTCAAATATGTATATCACGCTCAGCTGCTTCACTGGATTATAGCCGTGCTATTAAATGCTTATGAACGATAGCAGCCCTTTAGTGTGCGTATCTTTTTTTATGTCCCGTGGATTAAATTTAATTCTCTCGCATCCTGCGGCAATATAAATTCCGTTCTCAAAATGTCCTCGAAATATTTCCCAATAAATTGCATTGGTTAGAAAAGTCAACAAATCTATAAAGTCCACGGTTGGTTCGTTGAATATTTATCGAAAAAACTAAAAATATGGATCGACCATAAGTTGAAACATAATCTTTTTTCTTCGAATCTTTCCTGCATCTTTTATAGCTTTTTGACATGAAAGAAGTTTATAGCCTCCGGGAATCAAATCTTGTTCAGTTATCGGATTGAAAATCGAGAAAATCGATGGATGTAACTTGGAATTTACGATGTATGTCTGCTCGCGAATGCAGTAACAAATTTCATATTTTATTGCATTAATCGGTCATCGGAAAAATAAATAGTGGAACTATTTCAATTTTTCGGTAAAACCTATATTAATTAATTGCTTAATTAGCACTTTTAAGTAAGGCTTGTCGAAATCAGGTGTACCTGTTGAATTTCAACCTGTTGCAATTGCTCTTGACAAACGTAACTCTCAGTAAAAATAAACAATTATTGTATAACGCGCAAAATTTCACAAACATAAATCAGTACGAAAATTATCCGAAACTTCTGTCGAAATTTTGTACGTTGAATCCGCAATTTTTCAATGATTATTTTCCGGATAGAGCAATTTCACAGGGAAAATGATGATGCATCCATCAATCAAGACGAGGAAATTCGATGTAATAGTTGCCTCTTCTAAAGCGGAACTGTAATACCACTCGCTGTTGAAGCATCAATATTACAAATTTGCGAATTACCACAAATAATATCCATAAGAGAAAAACCGACGAACTAATTAGCTGGTTCGATGAAAACTTTGCAACTTGGTGGAAACATTTGGCCAGGAAATTATTCCGACAATTTATTTAACACGTATCATTTGGAGAAATCACGAGTTCGAGGTGATTTGGGAGATTAATACTAACGTCGCGAATCTCTTACTACTCAACAGTTGAAAAATTACGTGCGCAAAATTTTGTAAGTTATTAAAATAAAAATCTGTGTTTATATCGAAAATTCAAAATATTCTGTCAGTTCTAGTTAAAATAAGGGAGACCTTTTCCGCATAATTTTATATAAATACAGATAATGTATAATACTTGTTGTAACTATCGTTCAATAAAGAATTTCGATCATCATTCTTAAGTTATTTTCTGGACTTTGTTATGTTTTTCTTTGAAATCAGGGCCAAACCTCCCCAGTCACCCTTAAAGAAAGTTTGAATTTCATGAATCAAGTTTTCTGATGAAACATAACGTAAAAAGTGCGCTGTAAAAAGGGTATCTTCAAACGTGTCGTAAAGTGAGTTATATAAGGCTATCTAGTGTTTCAAAATCCACATGCGTTTCAGCTAAGAAGTATATTTTTAAGAAAATACTTCATTGTGTTTAAAAATTGTATAGATCATGAAAAACACGACTCGTAATTTATGAATCAGAGTCTGAGAAGAGATATTTTTCTTTGAAAACATGCATTTTATAATGAGGTAACAGTTTTTGCAGTGTAACATTTCAAATTTTTTTATATGCGCATTCTTTGTTCTCGTTCTCTATAATACAGTACACATTTTGAAGTACGTATGTGCAACATCATTTTAATGCACGGGCTTATTGAGTTCTGTCAATTCCCGCACTGATTGATATAATTAAACGGTCAATCAATAGTGTATGATTGACTCATTTTAAATGTATGACGCGGCGTACATCGATTTTGGAAACCAGAACACGGTCGAGTTTATATGGTTCATGTCATTATCTTTGCTTGCATTTACAATATTAGACATACGCTTCTCATGCAATTTCTTCTAGAAGTATAAACATGCTACCATGTTATGAAGCACATACGGACATATAAAAATGGACCATATATGATTTTTATGTGGCCATGTATGGTTACCATTAATGATCATATGCTGTCATGTTTTTCGGGCAGTAATCAGATAAATGACGGCATATATGGTGCCACATACGTGACATATATGCAATAATATCCCGGAGTGGTACTTAAACTCATTGCGAATGTTTCCTTCGTAATTTTTCGAACTGCGGGAAAGTAATGCTCAAAATAAATCAATAATTGAACAAAATCCTTGAAAGAAGTAAAAAAATCATCTCTAATGGAATTTTTCATTTGTTTCTGTGATTAGATTCGGTTTGTTTTAAGACGTCAGGCATGTTCGGAGAAACCGTCGTATATGTCATTTAAATGTCACATATATGCCCATTTCTAGACAGGATATTACAAAATTCATTGATTTCACATAATCAACGTTGTAAAATCTTTGATCATGAGAAAACCAGCAATAACTTTCAAAGTAATTGAATCGGTTCTGCATGTGATTTTATTTTATTTAAACTGTCGAAATTATTTGAGCAAAATTCTCATGAAAACTGCAATTAAATTGTTGCGATTCAATCCATTGTGCTATAAAAATGAAAAGCTTGTTAATCGATATCAGCAAACTGTTAACATTACTCGATAGGTATTGTTGCGTCTGAAACTTTTGACACGGTATATCAATATTCCTTTGAAGCGACGTCGTATAGCTGAAGTTCATTCGAACTCTGTTGAATTTCAAAGTTAAGACTGCGATCACGTGATATCGAATATTGATCGAAGTCTCTTCAAGTTTCCGACAAAAATTATCCAACTTCTGTTCTTCGACAACTTTAATTCTTTCTCGACTCCTCTTTTTCTTCTGAATTCTCACAGTTCGATCTGCTACGTATGTTTCGAATTGGTTACCGTCCACTTCCGCTAACGCATTCTAATTTCAGTTCGTATTGAATTGATAATGAATAAATTTAGCATTTGTAATTTCCGCTCCCAGAATTCAGGAATTGATTTTTTTATTTTCCTATTCCAATGTTCGAACATTACGTCCGCTTATTTTATAGCTGAGGAAAAACTGCTTTTCCGGGCAATTACTTCGCGATACTGTTACTTAGAACAAAAATGGAATCCAATCTTTTGCAGAAAATTGCTTTCCATTAACGTTCAGGAACGCGCACTTTTCAGGTATTAAACGAATGTTGTAATCGATACATCAGATGCACGTAACTCACCAGACGAAAATATGTTATTTTACAACTCGGAACTTGATCGGAACTTCGAGTTAATTCACAACATTTCGGATCATTGAGAGTGTTGACAATTTAATTATTTGCCGGATTAAATTTGCAAGTAGCGGCCAACATGGAGCAAATGAGTTTTGATTCAAACAGTTTGTTTATGCGAAATAATAACAAGAACGGATTGGTTTTTAATTCCTTTGCAATGGAAATATTTGCTTTTATAAATCGAAACTTACCGATCGATAGAAATGGCCATAAGCGTAAAAACACTGGCGCAAATTGTGAGCACTGCAATAAACTGGCTGATTTTGCAATAGGAATGTCCAAAAGGCCAGTGATTGCTCAGCATGTACACGAAATTGAATGTCACGTTCAACGTGGAAACGAGAGCATCCGCGATGCTGAGATTGACGAGAAAGTAGTTCGTCACGGTTCGCATTTGCCTATTGGTAACGACGATGTAAATGACGATAAGATTTCCGATGGTAGCTACCAAAATCATCGCTACAAAAAGTGATGACCACATGATTTGTTTCCATATGGGGAGAATGAATTGATTTCTATCCACTAACTCCGTCTCGTTGCTTGCACTCATGTTCCCGAAATTCTTGACAGTGATGTTCATTTTGTCGCGGAGAATTATGCTTGTTGTTTGGATAATGACTTGGAGCGTTGGCAATGTTTCTTCCATAATCTGAAACAAAATAAAGAGATAACTGATTTAAAAATCTGCGATCTTTTTTTAATTTGATGGCGCTGTCAATTTCATGCGAACGGGAAAAGTTGAGAGATTAACTGATTAATTTAAAGAATGATTTTCCATCAAGTTATAAGGAACAAAATAAATTATTCCGTAGTTGGTGGAATCAGCGATCCTTTTTTCCTGAAACAAAAATATATTCAGCGATGAAAAATTCAATTGCGACCTCTTCAACTTCTTTCGCTGCAAAGAAAATTTTTAGTTTTTAATGAATTATTAATTTTTGAAAGGAAACTAAATGAATAAGTAGAATCTAAAAAAGAATTTTCCTTCTATGTTCAAGTTTTTATACACCGATTTCATCTTACCACTGTTTCTTGATCTTCTTTACTGCATTTCAATGTAAGCGGAATAGTAAACTCCATCGAACAATTGTCCTAGTTCTTAGTTCCGCTTCGAGATCTTTTGTTAATTTTTATTTACTTGCAATCGCGTAATTTCTGTTCGTACTATTACTTAATTTTTCTTTCATTTTCAAGCTCTACTTTTCCATCATATAAAATACACTTAACGAAAATCACAAGTATACTTTCTTTCCGGGAAAAAAGAAAAAAATGAAGATTATCGATTGCTCGATAAAATATGGAACACGTGCGTTCACTCCAGAAAACATCCATTCGACACTAACGTAATCAGCGAGTGCGTTTTCGCAATTGAAAAAGTGGCCGTTTCCTTATCCTCTGAATAACCTTTGTGCAACGTAATTTTTGATCATCCACCGTTTGAAAGAAAAATTATACTTTATAAATTTTATGAACTTTCATATTGCACGACACACGATTCGACAAACGTTGTTGAAGCACTGATAAATTGGTTGAAACCGTCCATAAGCTCGATATTTGGGACTAAAATCTAACCGCTTCATCTTCAAACGAAATACATCGTCAATTTCGTGTAAAAAATACTATTGAAATTGCGTAACTTTGATCTAGTTTAACAAAATCATACTTGCTTTATTGAATCATGAATTATTGTAGAAATTGAAGTTTAAATAGAATGACATTTTGAAATTGCTTCCTATAAAAAATTGTTAAAAATACTTTGCACATATTAATTTGATATACACTCGTCGCTTTATGCACTCTATGCATGCAGGTGGAAAACTGCTAGTGACAACCATTGAAAACGTTTTTTTACTTCTTCCCTGTACGCTGGAGGAATGCGAATAATAAAATATAATGAATCGTTAAAATTGCACGCTTGTTTTAAATCCTCGTGAGCTCACGTTGAACCATTTCGATATAAAATTATCAAAGTTGAATTAATAATAAGCATCATATAAAAATACCTTTGAATGCACTTTTGTCGGCTCATTTCGAAGATTTTTCCTTCTTTTTATACCAGTATAAAATATATTGTGTGCCGTGCGGGATGCATTCTAAATTACTTCAAAAATAAAATACAGCACGAAAGAAAATGTACCATTTATTCGGCATACTTCTCAGATACACGTTTATTTTTCACATGAGTTATTTGGTGTAATAATAAATTTCAAAAACATGGAAAGAGAAAAAACGGAATTCTAAATGAAGTATTCATTCAGGATTCCGACGGAGCAAAACGTGACAACGTCGCGAAATCTTTGCATTCAAATTCGTGTACAGGGAAGATGTTATTAGATAAAACAAGATTAAGGTTTTCTCAAGTAGACGTACAATTTTGTGCATTGCAAACGATTTTTCCCAACAATACGTCAAAATTACTTTGTATATTAATGATGGAGTGAAAATTGCCAATTTTGTATAATTGTATACACTTCTCAGAGCTCTATTTTGTGTGCAGAAAATCTCGATTCCTCGGTTCTTCCGTCACAAACAAGAGTTTATTAAGTCTTGTAAGACGAGAATTATGCAAATGTGTACAAGGGATGAGCCGTTGTAGGCGTCGATCAAGTTCTTCATTTTATCCCCGTTGTGTGCTTAAATTTGAATAACACTCGACTCTTCTATGCACCTTTGCGAATATTTAAAAGAAAATAAGGTACGCTGGGCGTAAAAAGGAGAACGCCTACGGCGACATTTTGAACGCGAGTACGTCGACTCGAATGCAATTAAATAGTTTCAGGTTCAGCTTGAAAATTGCAGCGCGAAAGCGCGATATAAGGGAAACGAAACTGGAAGATCGCGCTTCACAAATAACTCTTGAACATTTCAGAATTAATTAACATCTTTGCCTACGTCACAATCAGCTCTCTTCTACAACTGGAAATCTTTCTCCGGCTTTCAAAGACTTCGGAAAAGTCTGAGCTTGTTTCAATTCAGGAAATCGGGTGTAAAAAATCTTTCTAGATGCGATAAATTACGGATCAATGTTTCCAGCGACTTTATTCACTCGCGTATGTATGAAAATGGAGCATAAGCAGGAGTGGATAAATGACTGCTCAAGGTAAAAACGAGATAAATCATCCTGTTCGTGACAGTTCCGAGCGTTCCGCAAAGTGGCGTGTTTTATAGTGGAAGGCGAGAGATACGAAATAAATGAATGCAGCCACGAAACAACTCGCTTTAGGGTATTTTGTGGGAAAAAGATAAAACGTAGCCTATCATTGTAGGCCACGCAGTGACGTTTCAATGAGTTGCGAAGTTGCAAAGTTACGACTGTAAGTTTTCCGACGCTTTTCCGAGTGCACATTCAATTTTGGGAAGAATGAAATTTTGCAACTTTTGTCAAAACTTTACATGATCTTCGCAAAGCCATTTCATCTTTTCTCGTTCATTAATTATTCTACATTTCTTTGTCCTTTTCAACTTGATAGACGGTAAAGTCGTTGTCAGACTTCTGAGGAATTGAATTAACTATTGATTGAGCAAATTATTTATTTTTCAGTAATTAAAATCAATTTCCAATTGCCCATTTGTGATGCAAACCTTTCGAGAAAATTCGATGTTTTCTAGCGGACGAAGAGAATGTTTAAAATTTCAGGCCAACTTCGAAGATTGCATTAGCCAGGAATGTAAAAAGAACTCCGAAGAATTTCCTTCGTGCGGTAATGTGAGCGCTGTGATTCCTTATCCCGACAGCTTTGAACGCGAAAATACTTGTGCCCCCATCGCTATGTCGCAGCATCGTTTTAATAGAAAATAACAATAATCGTAACGCATTCGTTTCAGGATATGAAAACACGTGCATGAATAAATGGAGTAATCGGCCACGTAACATTCGTAATTTTTATAACTTTTCCCTCGAAATGTGTTGGCATTTTTTCGAAAAGCTCATGCTGAAAAAAAATCCGGAAGTATTGCAAAATCGGGAAAAAAATAGAAACGATCTTTTTATCTGAGAAATATTATGACAGAATTTGTTTCAGCATTCATTGGGATTATTTACGCCATTTCACTTGCGCGGAACCGCGCGAGTGAAGTATAGCGAGCACATTAACAAACTTGGCGAGTAATTTTACCTCGCAGGCAATTGCTGCTGAAATTCACACCATAATCTGCAAATTAACATTGAACAATTTGTATGAATTATCTTTTGTAAAGTGTGTCGGATTTGCCACTCGACAAATGTTCTTGTGGACAAGATATGGCGTATATTAATATTGGAAGAGTGTTGTTTAAAATTACGTTGACTTAACGAAGTAACGACGATGGTACTTCGCAAAGCGCGTTTCGGAAATGAATAGTTATCCTTCCATGAAACCCAATAACGGTGGTTTTAAGTGTTTCAAAGCAGGAGACAGCAAAAATTAAAATTCTGAGGAATCTTTCGTCAATCTCGTGCCTTTTGGCTTGAGAAAATAATAGGATTGTTGAATTCCAAATTAAATTAACGTACGATGTACGAGGCATTGTTTGGAAATGCATGTATTTGATTCGATGTGTATGCAAATTGAAATTCGTCCAATAATTAGTAATGCCTGGCTGTGGTTCCCAGGCCTTTGAAATATTATACAACTGTCGTCAGATTTATACCGAGCCCGGCTTTTCCTTTATCGGTTCCCAATTTCGTCCGTTCAGTTACATTCCGTGAAACAATTGAAGGTATTTTACACTCGAAAAATCATGTAGAATAAAGGTTTTTGGTTCTATTGATTCAGGCAATTTGCACTTTGAAAATTGTATATAAAAAAAGGGTATTTTTTACCGAGTTATCGCACGTCTTTGGCAGAACATCGACAATTTATTGCTCGGGTGATAAATCGACGCGTAAAGCTGCTGTAATTTGTTTTAGCGCGTACATTTTTCAACTCAACAGTATCGTTTAATATCCCAGATTGTAGTAATTGTATATTATACGATAAACTTTTCATTTAGGCAGTAATTACAGGCGGCTAAGTGCAAACGTGATCAAGTGGATAGCGTGCGATTAGGGTTAAGTTTGGGTTTCGAATCATAGTTAAGATCAATTACAACAATTTTTATACAAATGTCTGTAAACAGTTCTAAGATTCCCCGATCTAATACAATGTCTCTATCTTCAATATCTCGGCATAATTTATTGAAAAATATTGATTACATTGCATTATTCATATTTTTTTAAATTCACTCTCGCATTTGGGGGCCGAACTATTTTAAACTCAGTATCGATACATCAAAATTCATCAACTAAACGTGTACTTGGGGACGAGAACAAACGACGATCTTGGGATTCAAGGCCACACATCATCGTTACGGAACGTGATTATCCCTAAAACGATTTCTGGAGAAGAAACGAGCAACCCTTGACCTCTCATTCCAACTTAAATTATCTTTTCCGAAGCGGTCTTATTTATTAATACTTTTTCCAATTCTACTGGCGACCAGCACTGCCGTTAAGATAAATGGAAATGGAAGATCCACTCCTTGCCCGATCTCACAGATGCGACTTTAATTTTTGAGAACGGAAATTACGATAAGGACACGCGTCGTCTAAAAAACGTACTATAAACTAAAGAGAGTTTCTTGAAAGCTACTTCACCTCCTTTATACTGAAAAATTGCACTCCATTGTTTAGTAAAACTTTTTGTTTGGTATGTAAGCAAATCCAGATTAAATTAAATTAAATTAAATTAAAAATAAAACATTAGAACTGTCAGAATTGGACTTTTTTGGAATACTGATCGTGAAGATCATCGCAAAGGTACGAAATTTCGGGGGCTGCGATTTTTGCTAAATCAGCGCGATCCGAGATTTACGAACGATGGTAGGGATCAATGGAGAGGATTCCGGTACGTGTAATATATCAAGAACAACGATCCGCACTCCAAAACCCCGCTTCGATTTCACGTCACCGAGAATCGAATCACCAATATCGTTCCATTGCGTGTATTTATATTGCAATTAGTTTTCAATTACAGCTATTTAATTTGTAATGTAATAAACACTTGATATTTATCGATAGCAAATATGTCGGAAGATTCTTGAATTCAAAGACAATGCGCATTTATTGATCTGCTTCTCGCATTCGGATCGCACTTCCTGCGCCTTCACATAACACAATGCTATTGAATCGTATTCCATCAATTTCATTACCAACGAATAATGCTCGTTTCAGGAATTTTGGTCAGACATTTCAAAATAGTTGGCTCGTATTTCCAAAAACAATACTTTTTCTTTATTTTAAAAGACGTAAAAAACGTTCAATTTCTTTTATAAGAGCATATAAAACTGATGAGGAAGAATGTCTTTCTCTATTACACTGGAATTTCAATATTAAATAAGTTGTGAAAAATCCTCGAGGCAACAAAATCTGCACGCGATCTTTACAGGACATTTTGCTAAAGTTCTGAGATTGAAAAGATTTTTTACTGCTTACATTTTCTCATTTCAACGTCTATCAGTCACGTAATTTTTAGAATACTCGGGAAGACGGTTTGGACGTTTGAAAAATTCAAATTTCATTCCGTAAGAATTAGCTTTTTTATTTTGTTTTTAAAACTTATGCATAAGTTTACTAATGATAACTTGAATTTATGGGTCTGCCCAGTAAAAAAAACGTCGTGGATTTCAGTTTTATTAAAAAATGTCGATACTTTTTTCGAGCTTATCTCAAAAGTTCAGTGTCGCGCGATAGAGAAGACCGGAATAAAATTGCAATATCGTTTCATCAAGAAAGTAATAAGTGCAGCCGCATTGTCAGTGTCATTGTGTGATAATAAATTTAGGTGAGCTTTGTATTCCGGTAAACAAAGCAAAGAATTCAATTAGAATTAATCCAATCCAAGTCGGTTTATCGACGACTGAAGCAAGTCCAAAATGAGAAACTGGAAATTGAGTGAAAAGTAATCATTAAACTTTCATTGAACTCTAAAACAAATGTAATTAAACTAAAATAGTTTAGCTTTTTAGAAACTTTCAATTTCAGAAGCAAATTTATTTCATCATTAATTATTCTAGATGAGATTTCACTCTTGGTTAAATCTCTCAAGCAACAAATTGTTTGAAATCAGTTGCTGATATTCAATAACTGCCATGCAAATCTGAATTGCAGTAGGATACTTTGTTCTTATTGAACTTTATAGATGAAAATGAATGATTTGCGCGTCATAAGCGTCATGTCGAAGCTGTAACTTATGAGGATCAGCAAATCTCCTCAAACTCGGCGTAATAGGTGTAAGTTAAGGCTAGTAATTCAAGTTTCTATTCTCCCAATGATCAGAACTCTCCTCAGACTCCACGCAATATATTACCCTGCGCTAAATGGATTATCCTTCCAAACGTTTATTTCTATTTAAATTTTAATATTCTCCCATTTCAGGGATCGGTTTCCAGTTTCCTGTTGTCGATTAAACTCAATCGGGTTTTTCAAATTTATTTCGATTCAACGGAATAACTTGAATTGACTCAAGAGGAAGTTTATTTTCCTTTGAAATTTTTAATATCTTTAGAACTGTGTGGAAGGGATTGAAAATAAATTGCGTTTATACTTCGTAACGGAAAAACTATGAAATGGAAGTGCAATTTCTCAATGTTGGCTTGTAAGAAATATCAGATTTACAAGGAATGGAAGACTTTTGTGTGGTTGAAGCGAGTTTCCGTCACAAAGTTTGCCAAGAATCCCAAACGTGAAACGCTGTTTATCAAAAGAGATACTGTTACCGAGACTTGAGTGAGGGTGAAATGACACTTTTCTTTTCCCTGGCTGTTTAAGAAGAGCAAGAGCTTAACGGCGCATTAAGGTGCGAGCTTTTGAAGAGTTTGTTTCTTAGACGCTTTCCACAAAGGCGAAATTGCTCTACGTGTCAATACGTACAACAAATTGCACGCGCGAAGTTTGATAACAGTTTTTGATCACGATGAAATACGGGAAATCCCATGAATTTGTAGGGAGAGTTCTGAAACCGGTCGTTTGAGAAGTGCGATTTACAATTTAAACGAAAGTTGGATCATTAAATTTTCCGAAGAGAATTCTCGTTAAAACGAATGAAGGCTATGACAATTAAATTGGAACAAAAGACGCGAATGAAATAATATCTCGTGAAGAGGAAAAATCAAATGAAATGTGGAAATTAATAGGGTTTGAAAGAAGTAGTTTGATGGTTCCAGTGATTTCAACCAAACGAACAGTCCGCTTTTATCCAGAGATCAGAAATAAAAAAGTCCTAATTTCTACTTCGCCCAAAATATTAACCACTCGAAAAAAAAGATCGCGAAAAAAGTAAAGTAAATTCTAAAGCTTCTAAAAACGAAAAAATAAAAAGATTCAATAATTTTTTGTCCCGAAGATAATTTTTACTTTTCAGTATTCTACGTCTTCGGATGCTGAAAACTACAAAGGAATTGTTTCGATTCTAGTTAAAATGCGTTTGATGTAACGTGAAAAATGCACAAATGTATTTCGTGACAAAAATGAAAATTACATGTTTATATTTGTTCATGTTATTCAGCCGCGGGCCAGTATTTTCCGACCTTCTTAAAGATTGGCTTTGTCAGTGCAATATCAACGGCAAAAGACAATATTTTCTGTACGGCACAAAATTTAAAAAAAAACAGTTAAATGTCAAAACGAATAATTCGTCTATTTTACATCGAAAAACGAGGTTTGGATTGCAAAGGAAAAACATACTTCGTCCCGTAAATGTTCCTGAGCTGGAGGATAAACGCGGTGATTTACTACCACCACAAAATAATTTCTCCCGCAACGTTAGCCGAAGGTTGGACGATTTTTCCAAAGTAACAGATGTTTCAAGACCCCAAAATCTCACGAAATCTAGTAATTCCTTCAGTTCCTCAACAGGAAACACTTATTTTCCATGATTGAAAGTCGAAATCGAAACGACATCAAATACGAATCAAAATGCACGGAAAATAGTCCAAGCGTTTCGTAGTCGGTATTGTAATAAGTCCCGATATCGAGGACGCGGAATGTGCCATCTTCACGTGACAGATGTTTGACGTGCAAATATTAAAACCGCGATATTGAGTATTGCGATAGCAAAAAATATGTAATAACTCTGAAAGAAACTTTTTTACAAAAAGATATCGAGCACGAAACCATAAAAAACAGCGCGCCTTTTAATTAATACGCTACAGCAAACATTCAAACAACGCAAACATCCCAGGAAATATGCAAAGAATTCAATTTTGCGCGGCCACTTTTCTACCAGCGCAAGTGAAGCTCTTGTAACTAGCTTTTACATGATACCTTTCCTAAATTGGATACGGAGTCTTTCCCTCACCAGAAAATCCCGGCACTTCCGCCTCACTATTCCCACGTCAATGATTTCCCGTGTTTCAATGGTAAAAACTGGTTTTTGCTTTTCACCGGTCGAGAAAATCAGCTGCTTTTTGTAACACGAACACAAATCTTGCGTGTTTTATGGAGCTTTTATAAAGCACTTTAAATCGAGTGTCGAATGATACTCGACCGGATTTCGTTAACGTATGTACTGCTTCGTGCAAGTTCATATTTGATCCCCACGGATAAAGCGAATCGCGAAGCAGGAAGTTGGAGGAAAGTCCAAAGGTCATAAACCAAGTTCAAAAAGGGAGGAAAAAAGGAACAGCGCGACCGAACTTTTATCGTTACCAAAATGATGTCCCACGCGATTAAAATGCTCGCCGGCATTGTTTCTTGATTAAATTAACGCGCAAACTTTTCTTCCGCGATTATACTCGTGGCCTTTCGATTTTTCCGAACGAGCGAAGCGAGCATTTTGAAAACAGTCGAGAAATGGAACTTTGCAAGGCAAAAGTTTTGATTTGTTTAAAGTGTGACGTGAATATGTGTTGATTCTATGTTATTCCGAGTTATTTCACGCGCGCTTTTCTTTCGAAACAAAAGTGGACGTTCAAGGAAAGACGAGAAGTGACGGCACTCGAACAATTTCCACACTTAGTAATAACGTTTCCCTGCAATTCTTGGTCAGTTTTAAACGTAGCACCTGCGAGGCATAACTAAACTTGCGAAAATCATGTTACATCGACTTGCAATTTAGCCTTGAGCGGAATTTAAGTAGTGCGAATTCCCGAAGAAAATTTGTTTCCAAGAGAATGAGCAGAAAATCTTAGAGCTTTTTTCGAAGCTACCGAATTTCGGTTGAGCTGAAACGCTGTCTTCATTTTTCACGCGATGATTTACTGGCGTCGCGCATTATTCCGGTATCGGTTTTTACGAGATGTCGCGTATAATAAATATTCCTCCTGATGCATCAGCGGTGGTATTTTTTACATCATATCCAGCGGTATTAAATAAGCGCAAGCTCGCGTACTAATTAAAGTAGTTCAGCCGCCAAATGCAAAAATATTTACAATGCAACATAATTAATTTCGTTAAATATGCCGGCGTAATTTATTAAACAACATCTTCTTCTTCACGAAAAAAATACGCGAGTGAAAAAGTCATACGAAAATGCTGGTAGTGAAAAATTGAACATTTTTACAGTTCGTTCTGGTAAAAACTTTTTATTTCTCGACTAATTTGCATGTTCGGCCATTTATATTGTTCACAGGACGATTCGCAACAACTTTACGGTGGCGCTTCGAAAAAATTGTTATTTGCAAAAAAGATACATGCATTTGTTCGGTAAGTTGATCAACAACAATTGCAATTTTAAAGCGCTACCGTAAAGTTGTTGCGAATTATCCCGTGAACAATATAAATAGCCAAACATGCAATTTTCAATTTTTCTTCACGAGCAGTTTTGTATAATTTGTTCACTCGCGTATTTTTTTCGTGAAGGAGAAGCTATTGTTCGATGAATTATGCATGTCAAATGAAATTAATTAATATTTTCCCGATTCACTCTTGCATTTGGCGACCGGACAACTTTAATAAACTCATTTCTACATTCAACTTTCGTACCTTTTGTACTCCACAATTGATACGAGATTCCGCTCTCATTGCTTCGCTAATTACGCTCCTTATTTTTAGAAAGAATGCGACACGAAATGCACTATCGAAACAAAAGTTGAGAAGATGAAAAATTCTTTCACGGAGGCCAATAAATCTCAAAGCTTCTTCATAATCTAAATTGGCAAAAATGAACGTGAAAATGAAGACTACGATAAAGCACACGAGTAAAATAGCACTTGAAAAAAATGTGTTTACGGTCCAATTCGAAATTGAAGAAAAGCCCAGAGGGATCGCTTAACTCCGAGTAATCCTGCTTGTGAACGTTGTAATCAATGTGACGAATTTCCAATAAAACCACTGCTTTTTTTCTCTTTCATCAAAAAACTCATTCGATTCTTGTCATTCGAACGTCAGTTTCCTTCTTAATCGGATAAATTGGTCGCAAATGGAATCCTTTCGCCTCGAAAAACCCGCGCTTTCCATTCTACCCCCAAATTTATTCGCCCTTCGAGAAATTGGAAGAATTCATTCAACGACCCCAGCGGAAATTCGAACGAGTCGGTTTGGATCGAAGCGCGGGAAACGGAAAGTTTTGAAAAAAGAAAGTACCTTTTTTCAATTCATCGGTCTCTTCACGTTGAGTTCTCTCCGGGAAAACTTGCACTGCGTTAATTCTCCGCGTTTAAATGACAATGTATTGACGAAACACTGCTTGAAAACACTGACAAGCGTGTCTCTTTATCCACAGATGTACTTTTTCCATTTGAACGAAACTTAAACATCGAATCAATTTTCTTCCGACGTTATTTTCGATCGGAATCCAGCGAAATGAGTAAAAAGGCAAGTGAAATAAAAAGTGGTACCAATAAAGATTAGTGTTTCAAAGCTTGCGGATTTTCGTTTGGGAAAATGAACTGAAAAGATTGTCTGTAAAGAGAATTTTCGGGGTTGTTGTAGCGTTTTCTCTTGGGCGAGAATAAAGATCTCGGTGCCGCTGCGAGCGCTAAAGAGACACTGAGCGACCGTTTCGTGGATGGTCTTATCCCTTATCGCGTGCAGCTGCGCTAACAGCTTGCTTTTCCCAACGCGAACGCGGACCAATCGCGACTCATGATATGCCAGCCCACATGGAAATGCAAATAATAACTAACGCAGCTCAAATTGTAATTTTTATGGGAAAAATTTGCCAAGTTTTATACCGACGAGTACTTTTCCATCGCTCAATGTTCTTTTTCAACAAAGTGCAAAGATCTCCAAGTTTCGAACTTGTTTAAACGGAAATCAGTGTTCAACAGGAAAAATTATTATTAACTATGTTTTTAACAATACAATACAATTAATCTTATTTGTTTTGCGAACAAATTATCGACAAAGGACGTTGTGACAGTAGTATCTCTTATAAAAATAACTCAGTGATAACGATTCAAATGGGCTTTATTAAACTTGGGATTATAAAAATATACTTCCGTTAACTTCGATACCGTACAAAAAACAACGCAAAGTAAAATGTGAAAAAGAGGAATGATAAGTAACTGTTGCATCTTGCTTTTGTACATGTTAAAAGTCTTCAAAGAGAATGAAAATGATTCGTAACAAAAGTCGATCCAATAAAAATATCCCGCTACTCCTCTGATTTCGGCAAGTAGTACAAGGAGTCGAGGAAGACTTTCACGAAATCGCCGACTATGCTTCGATCGCCGATCGTCTGACTCGCGCCGTAAAAGGCGAGCTAGAAAAATAGAAACCCGATTATTCATCTCCGCCCACAATTTCTCAAAAACGTCAATGATCCTCACCATTCCGTCGGACGGTAAATCAGGACTCTTCAAAATTTCCCGAACTTCCGTCTCGACAGCTTTGATAAATTCATCCGCCACGCCAGCTTGCGTGTGAACGTGCGTTATACATATATGAATAGCACAGGGAAATTGCAAAATGTTCAGATTCCATCCCCTCGCCGAGAGCTTCTTCGCGAGGTTATAAATGTTAAAATCTTTCGAGCCCAAAGCGATCACGGAAGTTGCCGGTTCGCCGAAAATGAAGATGCCGTCAAGTTTTCGCAACCTGGAAGAAAAACTGTCGTCAGTATCTGGAAAAATCGAGCCTCGTCAGCGCTCACCGTTCCTCGATGTATTTCGTGGTCTTGACAATTTGTCCGGTGGCTTCGACGTAACTGTCCAAGCCAAAATGCATCATCACAGCCCAGCAAGTCGCGATGATCCCGCCTGCTCGGGAGCCACTGACCGTCGGGGAACCGTAAATGCCGCCAGGCCAGTCCGTGGTTATCGTGTACTGATAATGCCGGAACTCCTTGTCCCTGTAGAGAATCACGGAAGATCCTTTGGGCGCGTACCCGTACTGAAAATCCCAGAAATGAAGAATCAAACCTCCGAATCATTCGAAAAGCCAATGTTTCTACCTTATGGGTATCCGCGGAAATGCTCGTAACGCCCGGAAGTCGAAAATCGAACGGCGGTAATTTGTACCCGGCTTTTTCCATGAAACAAATCAGGAATCCTCCGAGACACGCGTCGACGTGCACCGGGATGCCGTATTTTTCACCCAACTTGGAGATGGCTTCTAAATCGTCCATGGTCCCGTAAGGATAATTCGGAGCCGAACCGACCAACTGGAAAGAAAGATGCTAGAGTCGGTGAAATTGTTGCAGCGAAAATGAAGTCTCCCGTACCAAAATGGTGTTTTTGGTGATGGCGCTTTTCATGGCGTTGATTTTCACGGTATAAGAATCAGGGTCCACGGGCACCGAGCGTATTTTAATA
>JABFQM010000762.1:0-29143 GCA_022816865.1 Zelostemma sp. ZL-2020
ATTTGATGTAGCTTTATTGATTTTTTTTTTTTTTCAGGAGAAGCGGGCTTACCAGGTGTAGCCGTGAAGGGAGTTCAGACGGGTGCCTTTCCCATCCCTCGTTCGCGACGCGAGCCCCAGTTTTTAGGAATCGCGATCGCCCCCCCCCCCCCCGGACGATCGCCTTGACCTTCAAGCATTGTTTATTAAGTGTCGTTATTGGTCGACCAAAATTTGCAGCGTCTTCGTTCCTTCTTGCCGAACGAACGTGAGAATGGTCTGCGGCGCGTGTTCCCGCCGCTCAGGGTTCCGATTTTCCTATTGTGCAACTTTCTTGGGCGTTTATTCGGACGTTTCGCACATTCTTTACCGTTTAGGTACAATGTCTGGCCCGATTATTTCTAAGAATAATTCGGGACTTGATATTATTGTTAGATAAATTCGTACCAATGGAGCAGAGAAAAAACCTCAACGACGTAACGTAGTTGAATCGGTGAAACCGATTTTCTCAGAACGGTCAATAAATTGATAGTATTTTAAATATAGTGAAGTATGGGAATTTTTACGACCGCTTGGCTTTGAGTGGGGACGATCGTTATTTGAGGCGATCGTTATCTACATCGTCACTGCAATAGTGAGTTTTAGTTGGAAAAGAGAACATTCAGTGCTCGTTGTTTATCAATTCCAGTGTAGCCCAGAAAATTTATTTGGTATGGCTGCTACGCGTTTCTAATACTTTGCGTGTCTCCTAACTTTGTTCCTGTTCGCCTTTGTCTCCACAAATACGCTAAACATTTCTCTGCAAGATAACGATTCAAAAGACGCGCTGCTTCCGCAGGTAATGTTTTTATTTTTCGTGCTGTCATGATTTTGGAGATTTATAGTTTCGCGGATTTATTATCAGAAAATCGCGCATGAAAATCAAGTTGAAAAGAGAGATTGCTATTTCGCCATATTTCATGGAGAAAAAAATAATAAAGAATTTCTCACTCTCATGCAGTAATAAAAATACTCTGGTGGTGAAAACAATGGATTGATAGGGGAAAACAATGGATTAATTACTTGGACCGAAGATAATTTTTGAAATATAACAAGTGTACTTTCTTAATACAACGAGACATTCTTTATGTTTATGTTGGCGAATTCATGTACTCGCATAACCAACCTCACCAGAAGCGAGCGTACAACAATCACGCAAAAAATTAAACGCAAATGGAAGTAGTTGACTCGTTGATTCTACTGTTATTAACGAGGCACTCGGTCGAGTGCAAGTCCGAACTAATTACTCGTTTTCAATAAAAGTAAAAAACACAACCGACGCAGCATTTCAAATTCCTAGTGTAGAGTCGTGTGCACAGTAGTGCAGATGCGTGCAGTTGTGCTCATCAGCCTTTCTCGAGTTGTAAACAGACATGACCCGCTAGATGAGCACTGATTATTACAAAGTTGGTATAGCTTCACAGACTTGTGGCAATACTGTAAACAGTGGAGTGTGTTGCGTGTGATTGGTTTACGTGTGATTTTCACGTTTTCATCTCAACGTTAAACAAGTGCAACTTGATTCTTTAGTTAAGTTAACCATGGTTACTTCGTGTAATTTTGTATTCGAAGAGTTGGTGAATCGAGCCAATAACCCTTGCCAAAAAATACTTCGGGACACTACAGAACACTGCAGCACTTCTCTGTAGTGTACCAGTAGTGTTCATCAGTTTTCAATAGTGTACTTGTAGTGTTTCACAAATTCTGAGTAGTATACCCGTAGTGTTTCGCAAGTGTTCAGAGGTGTACATTGTAGGGTCCCTAAGTTGTCCATGCAACTGATCATGGTCAGCGGTAGTTGACCGAAGGTGAGGAAAAAAAGCGTCAACTATCAAACCATATTTACAAAAATTGTCTGAAAATGACGTTCGGGCCAGAGTATTTTCGCTCGTATCTTTTTATTAAAAGCTCAAAAACTCGAAATGACGGCAGATTCGGCTTTTTCAGGCGATTTTACATCGAATGCACTTGTTCGTGTATCGGAAAACGTCGCGTTAATTGCGTAATTACCGAGTATACTGTTCGTAACAGAGAATTTATTATCAATGTTGTGACGGGGCTCGAGGTTCAGACAATACCATGCGAGTACTTTTTTGGGCCTCGAAGTTTTGTCACCGATAGCGCCACTTGTTATACCGTCGGTCTTTATAATTTACTTCCGCGACTGTTAGCTGTCGAATTTTCAAGGCCAGAGTTCAATTAAACGAAACTTGGAATGTTGCCAATGAATTTTAGGGTATAGCCGCATTTTGATTTCTCTGAATCAACGAAATGAATTTTACGACGCACCGCTCTAACTGACCGACCTTTTCGATTTCGATTTGTATTGCGTGATAACAATCGTGTATATTAATCGTATAACCGTGTGTTGCTTATTGTAGAATCTTTGCTAATCGTCGATGTAGTAATTATTTTCGAGAGAGTGTTATGGATCGGGATATATTATCAATAACTTTTGGAAGAGTTCAATGTTTAAACAATTAAAAATGGTTGACGCCGAAATTTCGAAATCATTGCATATTTTTAATGTATTTATTATTTTCGAACAATGAAATTGTTTAAACAATTTATTTGTCAATAACAAATTCGAAAATTTGAAAATTAGAAAAAAGCAATTTTTAAGAGATTATTTTTACCAGTCAGGATACATTATTATTGAAGTCCAAAAGAGTTGATTGTTAGAAAAATTAAAAATTGTTGACACTGAAATTTCAAAATTGTTGTCCTTTATAAATGTGATAATTTTTTCTGAACAATACAATTGTATAAACAATCAACTTGTTTAAACAAATTCAAAAAGTTGGAAACTAGAACAGAGCAGTTTTTAGGCTATAACGCTCTCAAATATGAATTCTTTTCAACAATCAAAATATGTTACGAAAAAGCTACGGAATAGTATCTTGCATTACAAGGGTTGAAACACAGCGATTGCAACGAGTATGCAGTTGGCTGCCCGAGCGAAGCGAGGGCTGCCAATCACACAAGAGACGAGTTGCATCAGCTGTGTTTCATTCCAAGAAATGCATATCATGTTTCATCGCACGTCGATCGGAACTCTGAGTTTTAGTACCTGTAGAGCGAGGCGAGACAGCGAGTTTCAAAGACTGTGCAAGTGCATGATTTCGATGGAAAATCGTTAGATTTATATTATGATATCATACTTAATGTCATAATCCCTTGAAGAAATAAATAGTACATTATGCTGCTAGGGAGAGAGGTAAGTGATTTTGATGAGGGTGGAGTTTGCTGCACGAGCGCAGCGAGGGCAGTACCACCCGAAACAAAATCGCCTCTCTCTCGAGCGGCATACTATACTTTTTTTCCTACATTATGCGTCAAAATGACAACATTTGAAGCGTGTTGTAACGAGAGAGAAATCGCACACATCTCATTTGTGTACGCTAGCTTGGATTGAGTGGTGGCGCCACTGTCCTTTTGCTCCCGGTAACGCGTCACTTATGCTCCCTAGGGAGCATAAGTAAGCAAATCGCGTTACTGCGCATGCGCCGCTCACATATTTCGTCACGAATGAGATATATGCGATTTCTCTCTCGCGGAACATGCTTCAAATGGCGGCATTTTGACGCATGTAGGGAAAAAAAGATTTTAATCTATGATTTTTAGATCTTAGTATATTCAAATTCCTCCCAGAAATCCTTAAGAACGTCTTTCCAAGAGAGCAATTTATTCTCCGGAAACAACAATAAACTGTCCAAACGGACAATTTTATGCTTTTTTTACGTAACATGGAGGAGAGGGTGCATTATTTTGTGACAAGATGTGACAAGGGGGGAGGGTGGGTGTAAAAATTTCCAAAAATAGCGTTACGTATCATGTGAACGGGCCCTTAATTACTTCTCAAAAAAGTCAAATATATGTATTAGCTGAAATTTTAAGAAAAATAAACTGAAAATTTACTTTGTGTGAAATAGTTGAATTTGGCTCAAGACTACAGGATTGACATATTTCCCAAGTTGGTTCTAAAATCGAATCCACCAGTAAACTTTGTATCCGTGGCTGAACAGTTTCCAGACACAATGACACAATGACATTTGAGATTTTTTAACTAATCTAGTTTGGCAAGAATCTCTTTAAATTGAAAGAACCTAAATGTTTGTTCGTTTTAAAAAAAAGCAAAATCGCACATTCTAAAAAGATTTATTTTGTTCTGAAACATTGTAATAAATGTTGTTTTTTTTAACATCAATCATAAATTATTCAGATAAATTAACTATCATTTAAATGTATTAGATTATTGTGATAACACATTTTGAATGATGAAGTGACCTTGTTCCAAGCCCTTCAAGATCTTTTCGGAGTTGACCGTTGTTTTGGTTACAGGATTAACGACGAACATTTCTTTGTCGTGATTTGTAAGCGAAATGTTACCACAAAAATGCCACGTCGAAGGTATCAATCATGGTATAAGATGAATAACGCATGTTAAAATGTTCGCAAAGAATCTGTATTTTCCATCTTCATGGGAAGTTCAATGAGGTAAATGTCCCAGTAATGGACCACCTAAGCCTAATTCGAAATTCAAACGCTGATTTCCAAGTAAAAAAAACGTTTCCGATTCTGTTCTTTTTGTAAAAAATGCAGAATTCTCTTAACAACAAGATGCATTTTTTGTTTTTGTACAGTAGTAGTGAGTTCTTAAATTACGTGCAACTAAGTAGTTAGAAGCACGAATGTCCCAGTAGTACACATGGCTTGGAAAAACGTGATGACGATGAAGATTGAAAATTTTTTTTAACTACGAGTGCTGTCTGAAACAACAGCTTTTTTTGTAGAAAAAGTTAATAATAATCACGTACTTCGTATATTTTTCACGGCCCTGTCCATTACTGGAACATCTACCTTACTACAAGTATTTTTATTGTATATATTCTTTAGTTTGATCGTTTTCGGCAGAAGCTCATTCTTCAAGTTGAAAGGTATGAAACGTGTGGAAGTGTCACCTGAGGCACGCACCCTCTTTAACGAATTGGCATCACTTATATGAAAGAGCCTCCCTTCGATGCAAGAAACTTTATGTTTAGCCACGAATTCGTCGTAGAAGTATACTCGAAAGATTTCTCAACTCTGTACGGAGGTACAAATTTACTGTTACTATTCGATGGATATCAAACGTGGGGTAAGTAACAAAATGTTACGGCAGATTTTGCAACATGAAATGTTGTTTAAAAATGTAATTATGAAAGATGCCTGCTTTGTATAATGCGCTATAATCCGAGTTATGTATTTAATTAAGACGAAATGTGAAAATATCGCGGTGTGTCAGCTGCTGCCACACTTTTTCCAGTACGTACAATCATCAATTTGGCGCTGGCTGAAGTTACTAACTGTTGAGGATAAACCGCTATAATTTGCAAAGTTTCATTGAATTATTCTTAGTTATGATGGAAATCACTCACTGAATATTTTTAGAACATGATTTGATTATTTTCTTATTCACAAATATAACCTCGTAAAATGTATCTATGTTAATTATTCTTCAAATATACTGTAAACGCTTGAGAAGTATCTTAAAAGTATTCAATTCAATTTTCAAATATCTGCAGAGTTTAACTTTTTCAAGATATAAGATTGTGGATAAACTTTTGAAACAATTTTATAAGTTGATTAATTCACTTATAGATTATGTTTAATTGAAAAGTAAATTCATCCCACTATTACTTTTACTTCTTTGGAAAGAATGTAGCATTACTTGAATATTTCTTTTAGTTCAGAATCTGTTATTTGCTATTAAATTTAGGCTGTCAATTGAATACGTGATCTCCATACCCCGTGAATCCATGGTCGAGTAAGCTTTCCGCAGTGAGCACCATCGGCAATTCCATGGTCCCTGTAGTTCAATAATGAACTATATATAGTCGCTAAACAACAGCTACCTATAAATGGTCAGTCTCTAAGGACTGTTTTCTTGTCAAGTATGCTGGTCTTGGTCCAGTGCTCATCAGGAAATGTTCTATGTGCGATTAACTACTCGACGTGCATTGCGCACAGTAGAATCGTTATACGCCTGGTCTTCCTCATCGATTCGAAAAACATCATGTTCATTTCCATTGCAACAATAGTTAATAGCTAAGACTTTAATTGTTTGCATATTTATCTTTTCGATGAGCATCCCTATAGTTTCAGGAACATATCTTTAATTAAGACCTGAGAAATACGAATGAGCGCAACAGTTTACGAGTAAATACTGTAAACTGCGCCTGGAAGCAGCAACATAAAGACAGTTATCAATGTGTGACAAGTGTGGACATTACGTTTTCAACACTATGGCAATTCTATGCACATGTGTATTTTTGGCAACGTCACAGTTTAAGTTTATGTTCAGAAAAATTATACCAATCAAAGATAAAATATATAACCTGAAGAAATTAAACACTTAAAGTCAAGATTAATGTTCTGTTTAATTAGAATTCTTTTCTAGAGTTCAGGTTGGAGTAAAAATTATAAATTCAATGAAGAAAATACACTGGTTACAAAACTCCACACAACTAAAGCGGAAGTTGCGTAAAAAGTAAATAAAGTTTTCTAAACTCAGTATCACAAAAATATGAGAATGTTCACAAACTCTTCATGAAAATCAGTTAATCACATGGAGTTCCAAAGTTTTTGATTGCTTGTGATTTATATTATACGAATACGTTAGCACGCAAATCAGAAAACCTGGGAAAGTCAGGGTATAGTGCATATCAATGAAAAGTCAGAGAATTTTTGTCTAAATGTCAAGGATCTTTTTCATAACAAAATTAATGTGACATAATTTAAATTGCGTAATGCAGCTTATATGAATATTGTAGAAAATTGTATCCTTTATTTGTTTCTAATTATTTTCGTTACGAATAGAAAGTGAAAATTCTATTTAGTACAAATTGTCACTAAATAGGATGAACCGATTTTTTGAATTGATGAAATTTCTGAGATTCCAATGATGTATAAAAATCATCTGGACATACTTAGTTTTTAAAAAGGATGACTAAATATTAAGTTGATGATTTGGCATTGTTCATTCAAGCCAATATGTAGTATTGCACTCTGTGTCAGAAGAAAGGAACCGCAATCATTGAAAAAGTATGAAAGATATTCATTGATTTCTTTATTTTTATTCGAGTACATTCGAAATGACAAGTCGCAAGTATTTAATATGCCGTGTAATCTCCATCGTTGTCAAGTATAGCCTGGCACCTTTTTGGCATACTTTGAACCAGCCTTTGCGCGTAGTCCGTGGACAAAGAGGACCAAATTTCGCGGACAGCGCGCGTTAGTTGCTTTAAATTGTAGACAGGCTTTCCGGCGAGATGAGTTTTCATAATTTCCCACACGTTTTCGATAGAGTTAGCATCTAGAGACTGGGAAGGCCAGTCCATTGTCTCGACGCAATTTTCTTCTTTCCAGGCCTTGCAGAGCCGGCTTCGATGTTTCGGGTCATTATCTTTTTGCAAGACCCAATTTTTGTTTTTTCGTGGAAACATCTTCTTGACCGACTTTAGAAGTCCACGCTTGTGAATCTGGACCATTTTTCCGCCTTAAAATTTTGTGTAAACAGCTTCAAACAGCCGAAACCGCGCTCGGAGAAACATCCCCAAACATGCACCTTCACTGGATGTTTAACAGTGCGCCGAATAACATGTGTACCTCGGGAGTACCAAGCTGGCTTTAGCCGAACCCACGCCCAAAAAGTTGCTTCATCTGAAAAAACAACCTTGGTTCAATCGCGATCCATATTTTCGGTAGCCCAAGCCTTGCGTTTTTCAACGTGCATTTCAGAGAGCAGAGGTTTTGACGCCGTGGGGCGGTAATATACGTTCGAATCCTTCAAACGCCGTTCTATGGTCTTGGTGCTGACATTTACTCCCTTCTCAGCGAGAAGAGTGCGAGCCTGGCGCAGTCGCAGAGATGGAATCTTCTCGAACAGCCGAAGAATCGCTTTGTCCTGCTTGCTCGTGGTCGCCCGCTTCCAGCCCCGATCGGAAAAGTCATCAACATTTTAGCACACCTTATACCGCTGGTTCCACTTCACAACGAACTTTTCCGATTTTTAAATCACTTTTGCAGCCGCGGAGTACGATAATTTTGATCCTTTTGAGTGCGAACACAAAAATACCGCTTCGTAACGCTTTACATACTTTGTGCTCATTTTGGTTTCGTTGCGTTCACTACGAAAGAATGAAGAAATGAATTAGTGCTGGCGTCATAGCCCTCTGGTGGGATGAACACGCTGCGAAAAGCAGACAAAAATATATACTTTCCATTTAAAAAAAACGCGGTTCCTTTCTTCTGACACGGAGTGTGTGTAGTAATTGCCCAGTATTCATGAGAAAACTACATTTTTGGACCAATACACCTGAAAACGTTCAAGAGCTTTGCACAGAAAGTCGAATGGAAACTTTGATAGTACAACTAGAATATATAACAAGTCAACTTCAAATTCGAACAGGTTAAAAAAATGTATTTTATGGAGGAACTTAAGTTCTATATATACATTGCAATTTTAAGTGTACAAGTGAAAATAAGGTATATTATTTCTGGAAGTCCACGAAATAATTCCTTCACAAGAATATTCTCCCGTCTCGTAACTTCAATGCAAGACTGAGTGATACAATTTGATTTCGACCTGAATGAATAAATGATTTCCAACTTGGTGTTAGGAGCAGAGGTGACCAATATTTAAGTTCGTGGTACTTCAAGTCTGATTCTATTTATCGTGTTAACACAGTCGAGCTTCTTCTGGGAGCATGCATATTGTTGATGGAAACTCACAAATTAGTAATACCAGCCAGTTTACATTTCACGCAGATTTGACTACATAACTCAGTGATATGTAGGGTCCTTTATGGATATTCTGCGTGAACGCTTGGAGTGTTTATGTATAACGCGGGTTCATTGTCAACTATCAATGCACCGCATCGATAACTACGCTCGAGATAATGGAGCCTCTTTGTAACACATTTTAATCATATGAACTTGCATGATTATAAGTTTTGAGCGAAACAATACAACCTCAAGGTACACAATGTTTTAGCAATTCATAAAATAAAAATAATCGAAAGACAAAATATGTCAATGTAGCATTCTGATTTCAATCAATTTACAAATCGTTTTGTCTCCAGTGTAAATATGTAATTGATAATATGATTATGCCATTTATAATACGATAACAATCTTACTTTACTACAATGTTACTTTTACATAATCGATAAAATAAACAGTTTGGACATAATTCTTGCGCTCTCGATTATATTTTCGAAAGTATTGTTATTCGATTCACGTTAAAAAGATTTTTTGTATTATTATTGCAATTATTTATTAACTATTGTAATGTCTGACAAGTTTACCGCTTCGAAAAATTTCCCATTGCTTTTTGAAAGGTAACAACAATTTTTCCAGTTTCTCTGCGCCTTTAAATTTTACAATGACTCACAAGGCGAGTTATATAGTCATCTCCGATGTGAACCTTATCGAACTTGAAGCAGCAAATGATTTGGAAAACCTCGAAAATATCGCAAAATTATAGTACGTTGGAGACGTAAGTACGTCCACAATGCTTTATAAAAATTGTTACTATACTAAAAGCAACACTTTTAAAGGAAAAGACGATTCAACGCTCTAGAAAAGATCGTGAAAGTCTTCGATGGAAGAAATGGTCCTAAAACACGTTGCGCTTGACTGCTTTCTTGAAAATGAACTCGTTCGTTTAAGCTTATGGCCCTTTATGTCCTCGTTCTATAACTTTTAGTTTTTTATATGCCTATTGTAATCCTTAAGTCAGTTGATTAATAGTTTTTCACATGAATTTTAATTCTACTTCATTCTGATAGGTTTTGATTACACATTAAAAATACAGTATTCATACACGTAAAAAAATATTTATCAATTATCTACCTAGAAATGATGACTTCTAAACATCGAACACCTCTTCTTTTCCTCAACGAAGTAAATCTTACCAAATCTATCGATGTGTTAGCCGTAAAGAATAGACGATAGCTGAAATAACTCTGATTTTAGCGTTCAATTGCTTAAGTGGTCAATCACCTTGATTAATTACTACGTACTGATAAATTACTGTATACTTCGGTCTAGTTTTTATGTAGTTCTAAGATATAAAGGTAATAAAAAAAGGTTTACTTCTCACTTACAAATTCAACTTTACGATTGGCAAAAAGAAATATTGGGAAGAACTTAACTGGGTGTTAGACAAAATCATGAATTTATGTTTCGAATGGATTAATCAAGCACAGGTGTGTGTGTGTGTATGTGGGCGTGTAGCAGGATTACAGAAATCCCTTGAAACAAAGTACGTATTTATCTATCTGTAAGAAGACGAATCGGCAAAGAACTAATCACAAGTCAGAACGAAAGTTCTAAATGACTTCTCGATTAGCATGTGCTATTAATTTAGGTACTGCTCATATGATGAATGCATAAATAAGCGGATATAGTTTTGCATTGAGAAATATTATTACCAAATGTAAATAATGAAAAGAAGCAGACGCAAAGGAAGGTTAAATTGATGTTTCGATAGAGACTGATATAATTCATCGGGAAATTTGTCGATGAATTCTGTTTTCGTTGATTATAAATACCAAAAAAAGGAGAGAAAAAAATGAAATTGACAATGCCATAAACATTCTCAATTAAATATATCTTGAGAAGGACTCAAACTAAGAGTCGAAAGCTCGATTTGAATATTCAATAAAATAATTACACTCGGAGTGATCATATTACTGACATTTCTGAATAATATAATCCCGAGCATTAATGAAAAATAAAAATAATTGATTCCTGCTGTCCCTCTTTAGAGAAAAATTTTCACATTTTCTGAACGTAATTTAGGATTTATTTTTCAACTTTTACATATTTACTTGAAATACAATCAATTTCGGGTTCTCGGAAAACTCTCTAGCCATGTCTGAAACTGATTATTGATTATTCCGAGATAACTTGCAGTTCTTAAATTTTCTATTACGAGGTTGAAAAGTAAGATGATATCAAAAGAATATCATTATTCATATGAAACTGAAAAAAGGTTGAAAATATTTTATTCGAGTATTGGAATGAATTTAGTTAATTAATAACATAGAATATCAATAATGAAATTAGAAATAATATGAACAATAATCCATTAATTTTTTGAATTTAAATTACTGAAAGAAATCAAAGTGGAAGACAGCCTTTGGGTCAAGAAATATCGAGTATTTATGTTGATAAAGATAGAACACATTTAAAGTAAAATTCGTTTGAGATGAAAAATAAATCAAATGACAAATTCAATTAAACTCAGCTCACTCACGATCAGTTCCTCATGTTGTTCAAAGTCACTTCACGTATCTAATAACTAAACGGAATGGAAAAAGAAAGATGTGTCTTCTTTATCTCCAATGCAAAAAGGAAATAAGATGAGCATGCAAATCGGAAGGGAAGCAGAGTATCGCCTTCTTGAAATTCGAACTGGCAACATCCCGTATTGAGGATTGAAATAAGTTTTTTTCTTGGTAGGAATTACATTACATTTTTTACCAGATTTAATCATGTGAGTGTAATGTAACGAGTTTTTACAATTAGACATGAGAGGATTTTTTTCATGACTAAGCAAATGAGACGTGGAAAAAACCAAAAGCACCGACAATATATAGAATAAAATATCTCTGTGATAAAAAAATTTCGCCATCACTGCCACGATTTCTTTGCGTGGGTCAGATTAGATTTTGTTCGCTTAGGTTTCGTCAGGTTAGGTTAAGTTTATTGAAATTAGGTAAGGTTTCCTCAGGTTTATTTGCGAATGTCTGTTACGTTCGACCAATGAAATAAGGAACTGTGGTAACGGTAAACAACCTAAGACGGCGCGCAACAGGCGCCGGGCTACTGCCCTAATTGATTCAATAATAGTACATTGTGCATTAAGGGAGCTAATTTTAATTACCATTACACGCCGAGCGCGTAATGTAATCTGCCTTAAGCGTTTAATGGCCTAGCCCCATAGATACACACGATTTTTTATGTAACGCAGGCGCGTTTTATTATGTCTATGGAGCGAGGACTAAATGGACGTTTTTGCAAAATCAGCCCAAAAAGTGGACTTTTCAGTACTGTAGAGCGGACGTGAGATGGCGCATTTTTATTTGCGGACTAATATGAATCTTGGCGCATGCGCACTTCGTATTTCGTGCACTTACGGCCTAAGCTCGAAAAGTGGAGCGGACAAAAAAGTGACGTTTTTCGAAGTGCGCATGCGCCAATCCATTTTAGTTCGCCCAAAAATGCGCCACGCACGTCCGATCCACAGTGCTAAAAACTCCACTTTTTGAGGACAGATCTTGCAAAAAGTATCGTGTGCATCTCGGACGTGAAGCAGTTGTTGGGAAAGCGAGAATTATATTTTTTCAACTTTGATCATTTAATTATTATCATAGTCCACGTAAATTATTAAAAGATGATATATCAAAAAATGCGCAGTCGTTAATGTGTTTCTCACAAGCATCGCTAGTGACAAGCAAGACATATAAATATAATGTCCTCATTGTATTACTTGTGTGTATAATTTTTTTTTTTTTTTTTCTTCAGCGCGAGTCGTAGCGAAGAAAAAACCCACTTATCTAAAAACTGTTACTTCACGTCCTAGACGCACAATATACTATTATAGAGTAGTGAAAGTAGAGTCTGCGGTGAAGCGTGGTAAGCATGCGTTCTCCTCATTGAAGTTTCACGCAATTTATGTAAAGGGGAATGCATTACATACGACGTCCCACCACTGACTCCACTTTCACCAGTCTATAAACGCCAACTTAATCTTCGCTCTACAGGCATGATAAAGCGCGTAAATCATGCCTGTAGAGCTTGAAAGTCGAGTCGGTGATGTGGCATAGTGGAACATGTGACCCCTTCACTTGTGCCACGAGGAACTTAAATGAGGAGAATGCATTTCCCACGATATCTCACTACTGACCCCACTCCACCCGTCTATGAACGCCCATTTAGTCCTCACTCCGTAGGCGTCATAAAACGCGTAAACCATACATGCGTTATATAAAAAATCGTGTGAACCTTGGGGGCTAGACCCCCAAGGTTATATATTCCTCCTGCGATGCATGCCGCGCTCGATTCTGCTCGTGCACTGGAAGGAAACTTCTATTAAAAAGTAAAAAAACTCGAACAAAAATTGATATAGTAGTGCAGTATTTCGTGTAAAATTATGTGTAAAATTTCTGATATGACTATATTAAAAATGATCGTATCAAAATATTATTCATTGTCAAGCAACAAATTTTAGAGTAACACGTGACGAAATTTTGAAATATGATTTTTGCATGTTTATCATATATTATTCAAAAAATAGTGTTTGAAATTATATTTTTTTAACTTTGATCATTTAATTATTATCATAGTCCACGTAAATTATTAAAAGATGATATATTAAAAAATGCACAGTCGTTAATGTGTTTCTCACAAGCATCGCTAGTGACAAGCAAGACATATAAATATAATGTCCTCATTGTATTACTTGTGTGTATAATTTTCGTTTTTATATGAGAGCATGCGTCAAGATAGCCTTTAATGGAATTGTGTTAGGCAGCTGTTGGACATCCGCTGTGCTAGCTGAGCATGTCACGGAACATTGAGATTGGTTCTATCAGCAAATCTAAACTTGCTGGTTTTGGTCACGTTACCTTAGCAAGCTAGATCAGGTGACTGCTCCACAGTAGCGAGTCTTGTAGTGTAATGGCGTGCGTTCTTAGCTAGTAAGCGTATATGGTCCCGGGTTCAAATACCGTAGATTTTGGGAACGTTTTTTTTCTGCGATATAAAATGTATGTAGATTGTAAAAATGATAAAAATAATTATGGTTACTTTGAAAGACGAACTAATGACGTAAAACTGCCGAATTCCATTTGTTTTCGTTTTTTTCCCACTCAATTCGCTCGTGCAACAAGATTCGCTCTCAGCAGAACTAGATTTGCTCACGCAGCGAAGAAGATTTGCTCGTGTTTCAAAACTGTTTTGTTTCTGTAGCAAGGTTTCCTTGCATCAATAACTAATCCAAACCGAGCTAAACTAGCTTTGTTGTAGCAGCTTAGCAGATTCGCTATCCCAAAATTTACAAAGCTAGATTTGCTAGGCCAGCAGATATTTTGCTAGCCTAATAAATTTTTTTTTCCGTGATACAATAGGTTTATGATAACGAAGATGAGATTCAAATAATTAAGATTCAAGCACATCAAAATTTTTAGAAAATGCACTGCATCAATGACTGTTCAGGATCGTTGTTCATTTGGAGCTTAAATTTCGTGTTCAAAAAGTCAACTTATGCCTGTGTTAGATGCAAAGTGTACATTGAAATCTCTGTTTAAGAACACGGGCATGCTCCTTAAGTCGACGATAGCACCCGCCTCTGAGAATTTTTCATACACAGGTTTACATAGTTCCGAATATATGCGATATTTTGTACGAAAATTTATATGGTTTCTCAACCGGTTTTTTATCATTTCGATCGATTCAGCAACAGTTCAATCGTTTGTGCATGGAAATTTGCACGAAACTATCACGGCCTTGCTCCCGATCTGATACGGTATTGCTCGCACGTACAAGCACCCGAGCGAGCATTTAAGAGATTATCAGCTCATTCGATTATAGTCTCGAGCTCCCAACTTCGACTATAATCGAGGCTTCAGTTTAGTTATGATAATGTAATCAAAGAATATTTTATGCACGTATTTGTAATCGATTATTGTGTTTCAAAGTTAATTACGCTGAGACAAAAGACTTTCATTATTATTTTCGCTAATGAAGGTGTAAATGAAATTCTTGTCGTAACATACTTGTGGAGATAGCGCACGTTTTTTCTCCCGAAATGTTGCTTCACGTTGCACGTCGATGTCTTTGGCATTTCTTGTGACTTAGCACACGCAAATACGCAAATTAATTTTGTACAAGCACACTGTTCATAAATGGAGAATATCTTTCATTACCTTCAATGGTGTGCTTTTGCCCATTTTAACTGCTGTAAGTAGTCTAATAGTTTAACTGCTGTCGTCTAAACTGCTGTTAATAGCCTACGGCACACACACACAACACAACTACGCCGCAAATTCGAATCGTAAACTGAAGTGCGAAGGAAGCCGAGTACACCCGAACCTTCGACGATCTTAAGAAATTCGAAAAACGACTCTTTCTCCACCGCCTGTTTTTAACAAGGGAAAGAGCGGAGGCTCACCGCTTGGTGTAGTGGGAACATGATGTCATCATTACGCTTGCCTGTGACACATTCCGTCGTAACATTCCTATCAATTCACTACTGAAGAAGTTTCACTCAAGAAATTGTGTTTACTCAAGAAGAAGTGGAACCTTCCTGTAATGTCGTTATTATATATATCGTACTTCCAACTTTTCATCTAGTAAAAATCGATTCAAATGAAAATCCTTTTCTACGACCAAAATTTAATCAATTCCTAATGGTCCTATGTAACAAAACCTCGCAGAAAATAAATATTTAGAAAAAAAATTTGTTTCAAATTTTTTGCGAGGTTCATAGCATACTTAATCTAGGATCAATGAGAATTGATCAAATTTCGATCGTAGAGAAGGATTTTTATTTGAACCGATTTTCACTAGATGAAAAGTTGGAAGTACGAATATATGAAATACCGACATTACATGAAGGTTCCAGTTCCCCTTAATCTACGATAAATCGCATCGTTAGATTTAAACTTGACAGGCCTCCTTAGAAGGCGAACTGAAGTGACCATGTTGAATATCGTTGGATCGAGAGGTAGATGACCAAGTCTGCATTCTATCATTGTATTTATATTTATACATATTTGTAGTAGTAGTAGTGCTATGTTCATACCGGTTTCCCGGTTTTAGACCATACAAAAGTATAAAAAAGGAAGAACGTTAAATCGAGGCCGAAAAAGGAGATGCCTTACCAGGCATCCCTCACTGCGGTAGCTGGTCCATTTCCTGGAATCCTGGAGCACCTGTGTTCCTTCGCCATCGGCCGACCCCCGATCGTCTTCCTTTTTTGTCACTTCCCGCCCCTCTCTTTGCCCTCCTTGTCCCGTTTCTTTCCTTCATCCTCTTTTGGCTCTTCCTGCCATGCCGAGCCTCCCATAAAGAAATTGCTAGCGGTAGACATATGGCCCAGTGCTGGGCCAATACTGGCAGCCGTAGGTCGGCAAATATAACGGAGACCGTACTGAGCCATGACTGTTTGCTGACCGATATTGTGGTCAGCCGTTCTTTTGCCAGATTAAAAATTTCAAATGGTATTTTGTGACAGACAGTACGCAGCCAGTACAGTGCCAGTTGCGGCAATTTACGACTGGCTTCATTTTATCACCGATACTGTCCCAGTAGTGAACCAGTATAGGTTCACTACCGAGACAGTATCGGCGTGACAGTAGTATTATACTGGGCTGTTACTGTTTGACAAACGATATTACGGTCAGTCACCCGTTTTCCAGGTTGGGGATTAGAGATGTCAGTTCCTGACAGACAGTACTCAGCTAGTACAGTGCCAGTAGCGGCTATTTACGACTGGCTTTACGTTTAGGCCGGTACTGTCCCAGTATTGGATCAGTATTGGTAATCAACGTCGATTGCACTGTTTCAGCGATTGAGAGACAGTACTGGGCGATATGCTCAGCCTATAGTAGATCAAATGACTGGTCTACAGCAGCGAGTCTTGTAGTGTAATGGCGTGCGTTCTTAGCTAGTGAGCGTAGGGTCCCGGGTTCGAATACCGTACGAGGCATTTTTTCTGCGATAAAAATTGTATAGAGTTCGTCAAAATGATAAAAGTAATTACGGTTACTTTAAAAGGGCGTATTGACGGCATAATACAGCAAAATTACATATTTTTTTGGTCCAAATTTGACGAAATTTTTCAGGTATTTTTTTAGCAATGGTAAAAATAATTTTTTGTTAGTAGTAGCATTTGAAACAGTAAGACCTAAGAGAATAACAATTGTGTCGTGGTTTTTTGTGCTCAACATTGTTGAGTTAACAAAAAAATTCCTGTTGCCATAACAGGAATTTCAAATGTAAACACAACAGTAAAATTACTTTCGGGCCGAATTTTAACAATGTTTTTCCTGTTGACGTAACAGTAAATTTTTTTCAGTGTAGAGTTTTCCACCGTTGACCTAAATGTCAGTTTTGACAGTGTCAAAATTTGCCATCGTCACATAGTTAAATTTACATAATATCTGTTTTTTGTTTTTTAAACGTTTTTCTTTCTTAATATCATACTAAAGTATACCCAAATGATAAATTCCAAATTTTACTAGCAATACAAAATCAAAAACGAGCTAAATATCGTATGGCCTAAAGATTGTAGATTTGCATTTGTTTCAACGCGGCGACGGAAAAGAAAAATGAATCATGAATCTAACAATGAAAAACTTCAATTTCACGCAGTTGAATCGATCGATTAATGTGAAACGAAAATCTACGTAGGTGATAGCCGGCGGTCGTTGGCGTAATTGCTTCGTAAAATAAATTCTTATGGGTGGTACTGGGCGATACCCGTTCGGAAAGCCATATTAATTCCAAAACCGTTTCTGTTCCGTACGTTTAAGTATGTGCAGTTTTATCGACATGAACCAAACCTTTTGATAAAAAGCCTTTACTTATATCTGAATGCGTTTATCATAGTATCTATTTCTATAATCTTTTTAATATGTTGAGTCAAGGGTTGCGTTTTAGTTTTGGAAAAACTTCAAACTCACGGTACGGATCTTGATTTTAACAACTACGTATAATAGTAATTTTTGTCGAATCGATAAGTTGAAATATTTTCAAATTGGACAAACATATAACACTTTTTTTTGCAAAAAACAAGTATTTTCCGCTACACATTTTCTCTACGAATCTATAGAACATGATAAATGAGGCATAATAACGAACGGCAGTTTGTTAAACAAATGAAAATTCAGATACAGGACAAGCAGAAAGAAAATCATTAGAACCCATAAAAACATAAATATCATATTTTTAAAACGGGGAAATTTCATCGCAAAAATTTCAAGACTTCTAAAGGATGTTTAAGTTTCATTTTTTGCTAATTTTCAGTTGAAAATGAGCGATCAATCAAAGATGGAGAGAATTACAAAAATAAAAAATTTGTGAAATGCTGATTCCACGTTTTTGGTTTTTATTGACGTATGCAATCTTAACCAATCAATCATAAATTTTGGAAATGAAAAAAAAAGAATAGTTCGAATAATGTTTTATTAATAGAACAAATATTTTGATTATTTACTACTAATTTTTTTCTGCTTGAAATCTGATTTACTCCAAAAAAGACGATACACTGACCACACTGAAAAAAATTTACATTACGTCAACAGGAAAGACATTGTTAAAACTCGGCCTGAAAGTAATTGTACTGTTGTGTTTACATCTGAAATTCCTGTTATCGCAACTAGAGTTTTTTTGCTAACTCAACAGTGTTGAGCACAAAAAAACCACGACACAATTGTTATTCTTTTAGGTCTCACTGTTTTGAATGCTACCACTAACAAAAAATTATATTTAACATTGCCACGAAAATTCTGCTTACGACCACATTATTTTTGTTACGATAACATGATTTTTCAAGTTAGCGCTACAAAAACTGATTACTGTTATCATAACAGAAAATTTTTTGTAGCGTAAAACGAAATTCATTGTGGGACTGGAAGTAATGTCCCATACAAGTGTGACTTTGTTGACATTACAGGGCAAATTTTTCTCAGTGTATTCTAAGTAGATTCATGAAGAATGCACTGTTAACTGATGAAGTTGGAAACTATACGCATGCTGTTTTTGTTTGCTACCTCAATATTTTTATTTTCTATCTCACTTTTCAATAAATTATTGGCTTTATGAATATATTTTTATCATTTCTTTACTGAATATTTCCATGAAACATGCATCTCCTACGATTATCTCTTTGCGCGAAATTACCCGCTATTGACATAAATTAACATTTTTGCATCGGTCTTTTTTTCTCAATAAAATAAACAATATTACATGTTGTGAGATTCTGAATATTCTTTCAAAATTTCTCTGCCACTTATCTTGCCAAAAATTAGTCTTCAACATAAGTATGTCAATATCTTAAATTAATTAAAGTCGCAACTCAGTGTTATTTTCCTGTAGCACTGATATCCAAGTGAAAACATTGATAGAAACATTCCAATTTTCTATAACAATGAAACTGAGTATTGATCGATTCACAAACTATTTTATGACATTGATCACAAACATTAATTGTTTTAAAAGTACTGGTTCTTTAATTCTCGCAAATTACGATCAGCTAGGATTCTAGGGGGCTGCAAGACTTGTTCGTACTTGTTGAAAAGACGCAAAGACCATGTGCCTGGATCCCCCGACGCACACGCATGGCACGTCGTCGGAAAATATGGACCACGGTCAGACTTCCTCTTCTTTGACGATTCTGCAAAGAAAAAAAAAAAGTAGGCGACTGCCGGTAAAAAAGTAACGAGTGACAATTTCTTCCTGTGATACTTAACGCCTTTTCTCTTTCGAGAGATTCACCTGTTTCCCATATTTACAAAATTGTTAACAGATTTTTTGAAGACTTGTTGTAAAACAAATATCAAAAATTTAGTATACGTTCGATTTTTTGCGGTTACATAACGAGTGGATCGATATAATGATGTTTAGTTTAATATATAGTTATGACATGTATATATTATTCTAAGTCCATCTCGATTTCTTTCCGAACGGTTGCTTTTTTCACTTTTACTTCTGAATGCTTCCTCAGTTTTATTTTTAGTTCCGAACGCTTCCTAATGTTCCTTTTCCTTCCTTTTTCTCTTCCTTTTTGCTTCCGAAAAGAGAAAGAAAACGACCCGCTATACCTTCCGAATTCGGGTTGCACAATTGGAACCATTCGAAAGAGGTTTATTTTGGCCGAGGGTTAACGTTACGACGCGAAAAAAAGGATTAGTCGCCCTTCTTCCGAAATTATTACCCGACGCATCACCTCGAACAAAGTACATCCAATAACTTCGATGTAAAAAAAAACTGGTTTGTGTCGAACACGCACGTCTGAAATGAAACTTCTTGGCCGTTGTAATTTGTACAGGCTTATAAGTAAAAAGTTACAACTGAGAGGAAAAGAAAAGAATCTTTCATTGTACAGGTTTTTGTCTGTACAGTTTCTGTATTCTTACATTCTGAAAAATAAACAATGGGTTTGTGATAAATAGAATACGATTTGAATATTCTCGATTCCAGCTTGTCCAAATGCCGTGCGAATATTGGCTACAGTCACTCATGACTGTTCTGGATTTTGCTGTTAACTGTGTCTGATCATTGTTCATTTTAAGATAATATTCAGTGTTCAAAAAGTTGAATACACTGAGTAAAACTGTAGCGGGCCGGACTGAAAATTGATTGACTCAGCTGCACGACGGTGATGAATACCGTTTACGAAATGGTGTAGTTGACTGAACTGCACGAGCAGTTTGAGCGCGACAGTTACAGTAACTTCACATGTAGTTGGATGGAACGAGAAATAGATTTGAGCTTATCACTTCTAGTAAGTAGATCAAATTCGACGCTTTGTTAATTCGATTCGAAACCGTTTTATACAAATGTAAAAAGCAGTCAAATTAAATTAATAATATAGTTGATTGGATCGTTATATTGCTTTGTTCTAACTAATTCTAGATTGACTGAAGCGACATTGGCAGTTTCTTTGAAGATAAAAGTAATTATATAAATTATGGAACGAAGTGACGTCGATAACCATGTATGGTAAAAGCAATACTTGTAAAAGGGTTCGCATATGGTTCCCAATCTGGGCCGCATATAGACCGTACATATTTTACATGCGGACCGTACATATTTAATATGCGGGCTACATCTATTATCCATATATGGTTTCCAGCCGTATACGGTGCTAAGGAGACCTGCATATGGATTTTATGTATGCCATATATGGTTTCAACCCGTATATGGTGCCCAGGTAACCCGCATATTCGAAAAGTTTAAATTAATCCATCTCTTCGATTTACGAGATAATTACTGACGAAGTTGATATGTTTAACATGGATGGTAAAGGAAATTCACTTGGAGTTATGAAATTTTTCACTACATACATACTGGGTACCATTCTTACGATTTTGATAAAAAAATAGCATGATGCCGCTAAACATGCAACATTTGGAGAAAGGTTTTGTTAGCGTAACAAAATTTGTGTTGGCCTACCAAAATATTTTTTTCGAGTTCAACAAAAGATTTGGTCACTGTGACAAAATAGGCATTTTATTAATTCCAACTATATCTATTCTTGGAGTAAATAAATGTGTTAGCCAAAAATTAAAACAATCGTTCGTGCTGCTTTTGAGTAAAAATCATATGAAAGTTGAACAATTTCGGTAGCATAAATTTCAAGGCTGACGACACTGCTACATAATATGCCTAGCCAAGGAATGAGAGACAGAAAACGTGTCTCTATTCTTTTGTCGACTCTCGTTGCTCGTGCCAGCTCGTGCTCTTTCGTGCGTATAGATTCAAGATCGAGCGTGACGGTCTGCTGCTACTGCAGCTGTAATTTTTCTACTCTAGATTATACATGCGTACGCGCATTGCACCTAGTACATACGCGTGAAGGATATGTGTAGACTTCTACTCGTATGAGTCGTTTGCAATATCCAAAAAAGGCAATCAGGAAATTTAGCAGCTTTTCCATGGCGGCCATTGACATCGATCGAGAAAACGCACTTAAAATATTATTCCGTACTTGGCACTTTGTACGCTTGTGGATTTCTCGTGCGAAATACAATTATCATGACGGAGACTCGAAAAACTCGGCTCTCTGAACACACGCCAGAACCTTCTACGACGGATTTATGCAAAAACAGCATACTGCTTCGATTTTTTTTTTTTCGTCAACGTACAACTTATTTGTAATCAAAAGTCCAACTATTTCGGCGAAATTATTTTCTAAATGCATCAAATGGAGTAAATAGACTTTGGAGAAAGAATACAGAAAGGCTTCATTTTCAATACTCTCATTTCGATTTTACCGATTTTCAAATACACGGAGAAAAAACTTATATGAAAAATTATTATAGTTCCAGCAAAAATTACTACACCATTGGGTAGCCCAATCATATCCTCCATTTTCTGTCGATATTTCTTGTAACTTTCTAATTTATTAGTTTGTAATATGAGAGAAAATGTAATGGTGGTATAGTAAAAATACTTAAAACTTCAAGTATTTTTTGGGAAAGTTAAAGGAAATATGGACAGAAAATGGGGATATGATCGGGCTACCCAATGGTGTAGTAATTTTTGATGGAACTATAATAATTTTTCATATAAGTTTTTTCTCCTACTTGAACATTTTACTTCTTCACGAATCATATTCAATCATCGTAACCCATAAAGATTTTCCGGTACACTGCCAACCGTGACGATCGGACCGGTACTGGCACAATACTGGTACCCAGCGGTCGGTTACCAAGATTGGCCCAGTACTGGAACATCTTAGATAATCATTACGTTGCCAGTACTGTTTCAATAGTGATATTGTCGATTGTCTCCGATGTCCGGCCAACCTTGGGCCAATATCAGTAATGAAACAAAGATTGTACAGAATTCAGAAAGTTATTCTTACTGTCATTATTAATGCAAAAACTCATCATTTGTATCAATATTATTTATGTCATTATTTTATTATTATTATTATCAATTGTTATTTATTATTGTCACATTTACTATCAGTTACATATTCCTTTGTCTTTCATCTGTTTTTATCATTATTTATCATTCAGATATCGCGCAAATTTATGTCTGTTACTGAAATAATTATTTTAATTATAAATAAATAAATATTAATCGTCTGATCGTAGTGTGATGTTTACAAAAATCATACATTGCCTTTTTGAAATGATATAGCATAGATTATACGTAATTTCCAATTAATATAATTAATAGAATTGAGTTGGTAGTTAAATAAAAGTTCAATTAATGTAATATTTGAAAATCCTTATATATTTTTCGTTCTTCATACTCTATGACTCCGATACTTCTATACTCCTATACTTAAGTATTTGCCGAAAATAGTATTAGGAGTATGAGGAGTATTCGCTCAATACTTCTTATACTTTTTTTGGTAAGGGATGAACAACAACATCGGCTGCCTGTACTAAAACAAGGTTGGCTACCAATACTGGGCCAGTTTCAATCAGCGTTATCATTCCGGACTCATTCCAACGTTGTTTGCCAACGGTCGAACGATCTTTACCAATGTTGGGCCAAACTTGTGTCAATGGTTTTATTCTTCATGGGAACTCATCGCAGGACTGAGATACAAACAAATGTGATTAGCTTTGATCACTGTAACTTGTTTTCTAGTTGAATTATCGGCAATGATGAAAATTGCAATCGATACCTTAACAGTGGTTTGATGATTCGTGGTTTCATTGCAATTTCTATGCAAGCTCACTTCGCAGAGTTACAATTTGCCGCTGAAGTTTCAAAAGGAATAAACCCTGATCAGGCTGCTGAAGTTACTGGGACGATAATACTAGCGATGCTATTTCGTTTGACCCAAAGCTAGATACTTCGAACGGTTTTCATATACTTTTGACAATTTTAATAGTAATAGAAATTAATTTGATTTGACGAAAATTTTCAATATTTCTATCTTATATTTAAATTATATCTGCACATGTATGAATTGTTCCAAGTAAAATTCATTTGATACAGACGTACAAATTATTCCACGAAGGAATGAAAGTTATGAAATTATGGGTTCTTACTTTACAAATGTCTGTCACAGAGTGAAACTGCTATCATTTCAAATATCATATTATATTAAATTTTTGAACGTATAAGTTACAATGTTGTCTATGGCGCCTTTTCAATTGCGAGCATTATATTTATGTAGCATGAGGTTAGTACCATTTTTGTGTGCCATTCTTCATTTTTGCTGTATGGCATAAAAGCAGAATCGAAGTTGTTGAACAAAGGAGATTAAACTAGCCACAAAAAAGTGAAAATATAGTACGCGTTGTACTCGCATAATACTACCGTGTCGTGTATCATCGTACGCCGTAAATGTCTTGAAGGAAAGCGGGTAAATTGAAATTGCCTTCAGCGGAGCACGGAGAGGAACCGAGACTGCTAGAACTCGGCGGATATACTCGCAAAATAAAGAATAACAGTCCCAAATCAAGCGTTGAATTTATTGTCGACGTTTATCGCGGAAATCCTTTCACTATCACCCTCGTCTTATGCATCGGGAATCTTGACTTATATCATTTGATACATATTCGCCCTATAAATGTTACAATATAAGCTAACTCTAAAGTTTGCATATCACTTTCTAGAGAGGAGAATGCAAATTGCAAAATATGCAAAAATAAGATGAAGAAGATAACAAACGTGATAACAGATTTTAATTCGAAAAGTAGAATGTGGTCACGAAACAGATGCATTGTAGCGCATCTTTTTAGAAGTGACGATATTCGACGTTTCTTCCAATAAATTTCTCAAATGGATATAAAGTGGGCCAGAATTCGTCCACCTTTTCCCGATACTGGTACTTCTGGCAGGGTGAAACGAAAATTTCTTTCTTAAAAAATATCCGAGTGATCAAGTGACGTATAATTATTAACGTCGTCACCAAAATCAATAAAAATTTATTCTCACATCAATCCCAATATGTAGACGATACCAGCAAATATTTTGTTTACCATTTCATACTTTCCTTTCATATGATATCACTGCGGAAACATAAATTTTGCATGTGCAATATATTTAAATGAATAAAACCATCTTTCACACTGTTTTCTCTTCGTATAAGTCGCGCTATATACATAATTGAATAAGTATAGTTTGTAGAAATTCACATGAAAAAACCTTTAAAAAATATAGTGAAAAATATATAAAGCGTATCACGGGCAAACAGCGAGCCTCAGTCGCAAACAGCGAGCCTCAGCGACGCCGCATTTCAGCCCAGACGCAGCATAACAAATTATGAAAATCAACAGTTCAGGGACAAAAAATGGGTACTATATACCAAATTAAACTAGGACTAGGAGTGTAATAATATTGAATTCATTGCTATATTCAATTGAACACTTTTACATAACATTTTCAGATAATGGAGCATGTTTGTATCAATCATATTTTACGTTTGAAAATTTTTATGAAAAGAAAAATTTGTATTACAAAAATTAAATTTTTTCTTCACAGTTTTGGTAGCTTTTTCCTAAAAAAACCGTAGTTAGAATGAAAAGCAAACCTAAAAGCAAAGAAAAAAGAAGATGCTGGAAAAAAGAAGGAGGGAAAGTCTGTTTTCTCATTCGTTTTCATTCCTTTCATTTTGTTGTGGTCATCATTGCATGCCAGAAATTCATCGGTACGAATTTCCATTCACAAACCGCAAATCCTTTATTGCCTGCTCTTTTTCACCAAATCAGCAAACAATCGAGAGCGAAAATGCTTTTTAATCCATGGCAATAAAACAATCACTCCCTCTTCTCCTTTTATGAACAAGTCATCCAGAACTATTTTACTCCGGTTCCATTTCCTCGGCTTCCACTTTTATTCTTCTCTATTTACGTTTATGTGCCATTCCATTAGTTTTAATCAACTAACCTTTGTATTTTGACTTTTCTGATTCTTAATTGACAAATGAAATTAAAAATCAAAATTTGACGAAAACTCACTAATTAAATAGTTGATAAAATATAACACGATAAAATAAAATCACAAAAAATTTTTTGCGAAACGATTATCACAAAAAATAAAGCAAATTTAAGTGATCGATAAATGACTAAAATGAACAAGTCATACGAACATTTTTGGATCTAAAGTAATTTTAAAAAGCAAAATTTTCAGCACAAGAGCATCTGCCTGTCACATATAATACGTAGGTTTGAAATAGTTGATTGATACGTACAATGAATTACGCGAGTCGCTTGAAATATACTTCAATATTCAAAATTTCAGCGTCGCCGAGAAAAAATGTTCACTTACTGTTCTCAAAATTGTCTCGACGCAAGCACTTCCATGGATTTTAACGTCGGATCAGGGTAAGTGAATGAGAAAAAAGAACAATAAAGAAGAGGAAAGGGGAAGCCACAGAAACCTATAAAGCAGTAAAGAGCAGGCTGCAGGATGAAAGCTTTCAACGTGTCTCGCTCGATGTGAATCTCGTGTGTTCGAAACGGGCAGCGACACATTGAAAGAGGTTCGCAATCAAGTAAAACGTAATTATTTTGCCGGCACTGGGCGAAAACGAGACGAGCGAACGACTTTATGCAATCGCTGTTTCAATGGGATTTCCGAATGTTTCCTTGATATCGGAATGATTCGAATTTCTATCAGCTCATCACATTTCATCCCGTGACATATTCTGAACATATCATTTATTGCAGATAATTCGATTTGTCATCCTTATTCGATTCGCCATATCAAAAAGATTTTCTTGAACATACAACAAACAAAACACAGGTGAAAAAATGATTGCAGACTGTTACTTGACCTGTTTATTTCTGGAATTTAAAACGATTTGTGGCTTCTGATTAAAAAAACGTTGTGAAAACTTTATCGAAGGCGAATTTTTAATTCTAGTTTTACCCTGGCAAACCTGTGAAGCAGGTCCTGAAAAGCGTAAACCAGAATTTTACGCGTTTTAAACTCATTTCTGTCAATCCACAACATTTGCGAGCATAGTCTGGAAGGTTGAAACTGGAATATCAATATAAACAATAAAAGTGATTTGTTGTAGCGATAAAGAAAATCGAATCGCATTATAATATTCTTGAAAAAAATCATAATCACATAATTTTACACTCACAGAAAAGTTTAGTTGAATTCACGAAAACTTTTACTTAATTCGTCAATTCGCCCAACACGATAGTGAATGTGTGTTACTGTGCGTTTACTGTTGTGTCTGACTACATCGAGAATAGGTTCACTTACATGAAACGCGTAGGTGTAAAATGTGATCGATCATTCACTGTGTTCTCTCCTTCCCAGCGAAAAAAAATTTACTATTTTAAAATTACTATTTTTGTCCTTTATGAATAGGTAGAGCCAAAAATTGTGAACTGAAAAGAGTCACTTTCTTTTATCTTCAAGCCACTTTTTGAGACCCTAGCAACTTGAATCTTATATGATCCTTATATGGTCTTTATAAATTCTTTATACTTTCCTTATACGGCATGATGATTCTTATATGGCGACCTTATGAAATCCTTATACAGTTCTTATAAAATCCTTATAAGACCTTATAAGAGGTATAAGGTGACTTTATACAATCCTTATTCTATCGTATATGGCATATAAGGTCATCCTTATAAGGCACCCATGAACTTAGAAAAGTTCATAAGGTTCAATCTTATAAGGTTCATAAGGTAGTAGGTACCTTATAAGGTTTAACTTTATAAGGTTTATAAGGTGGTAGATACACGATCATAGTATGATATAGAGCATGTTCATAGTATGATACAAGATCGTAAGACATCAGTTTTTGTCAAAAAATAATGATATCTGATGTTGCCTTTGAGGCACGTCTTAATCGCAAGCTGGTTATCGAAAATCGTAAGTCTCCTTGGTTGTGGGGGTAAGGCATCAGACTGTGCATCGCAAGATCGCTGGTTCGAATCTCGGTGTCGTCAAATTTTTTTCAAAATTATATATATGGTTCATTCGAAGAATAACCATATAAGACATTGATAAGGAACATATAAGAAATATATAAGAAATATATAAAGTTACCGTATAAGGATAATATATAGTACGCCATATAAGGTTCAAAGTTGCTAGGGCTGTGGCAGTTTTTCGCATTTCTTTAGCATTTCTTCGCATGAATTAGAAATTGCTCACAGTTCTTCGGATTTGTTTGCATTTTTTGCGTTCTTTGGCATTTCTTTGCAGTAGTTCGAATTTTTCTTCGCTGTTTTTGTTATTTTCTAGCCGTTTTTGCGGTCTTCTCAATTGGTTTTTGATTTTTTGCGTTTTTTACAGTTTTTATGCATTTTATCAAATTTTTTTGCATTTCCTCGAATTTTTTTTGCAATTTTTTGCAGTTTTTCGAATTTGTTCGCATAATCGTACTAAATACGTAGACGTATGTTTTATTTGTCAAAGAAGCATTAAACACGCGAGTGATGCATTAATTTCGCACGCTTCACGCTTGAATCACGATCCTTAATTCTAGCAATGATTATTATGGATTTTTGTGGGATGAAGTTTCGATTAATTACATACGCGATCAATCGAATTCATCATATTTGAATGACAATTATTACAAATTCAGCATGCCTGCTAATCGGTCGAAGCAAATTCATTTTGACGAGATTTTGTAGCCTCGAATCCAAATACATGATTTGTTTTCGGGACTATCCTAAAATTGCCAGTCATTGCTTCCCTCGGGACCCTTGCCGACGGCCTTGTGGCCCAAGAAAAAAGGGATCGTCTAGGCGACAAAGACATCATCCGCTTTCTCCTCCACTCCGTTCGAAGTAAAAAATCTCATTCCACACATTTCTTTTAATTACCCTACGCGACCTTTCAAACTTTGGTAATAATTGTCCATTTTCATACATTTATGTAATGTTTTCGATTTTGAGAGAAACATGGTTATGCTATTTTCAATAGAAGAGCTTCAAATCGGAGTACCAACAAAGTGTTCGAAATGTGCAAACAAGCCGTGGTGTGTGTAGGACACACGATGTGAAGTGAAACCTTCTAAGCCGTGGGTCATTTTTGATTTGTTCACAACGATTCGTCGGAAACCGTTGTCGTATTTGATCAAGGATTTTGTCGATATGTCATATACTATAAGTGATTGGCTGATTGGTACTAGGAAATAATAATGAAACATATCTGAAGATGTACGTCGGGGGTTTTAATTTGCAGATATCATGCCGGGCGCATCAATGGGGGAATTCTTGTTATTTTGCAAAAATGGGAGAAGGCAGGGAGGCCCAAAAGTCAAAAGGGCTGGACCGTGTCAGAACTATAAGTTCATCCATGTCACTCGCCCAAGCACTTCTCTGAAACAGGATTACATTCTTCCTTATTTGATACCTCGCCGCGTAACGCTTGATGGCGAGAAAGCTTGACTGCTCGCCACCTCGCG
>JABFQM010000763.1:0-29127 GCA_022816865.1 Zelostemma sp. ZL-2020
TTTTTTGGATAAAATATAAGTTTTAAATGAAAATAATAATTAAAATTGTATTTCATAACCCGTAATCAGGTTAAAATAGTGACAATTTCATAACGGTGGCAAAACGGTGGCAAGCGATCCGACAGGGATGCAAACGTCGAGAATTTAATTAATCATCCAAACAATCTTCCGCAGCATGTCGACCAAATGAGAAGCATACGAAGTTAAACACTTGTAAACTGAAGAAAGGAGAAAGTAAGTAAAATACCTTCTCAATCACGCGCAGAAATAAATGATGCATCAATGTTTGAAAAAAGATTGTAAAATCAGGGTGCACATTTTATGAACTCAATCGCATCAATACATCATCGTACAATTTTCTTCAAGAGTGCTATTAGTTAGTACGGGCTGTGTCATGCAATTAGTTTCCGAAGCGAAATTGGATATAGTCGATAAACGTTGAAAGCTTTAAAAAATATTGCAATGATTTTATTCAGGTTGTCCATCAGATGAACGCAAATCTTCGAGTGGTTATTGCTACCCGAAGTAGGTGAGCAGAATACAAAATCTTGTTCAAAGAAGGAATCTTTACATTCTTCTATTCGCATCGAAAGTAACATCGATGTCAGATTGCTGAACAAAGAATGCTATCACATTTTTTAATTCAATTTTTGAATTCTGTTTTAGTGAACTTCCATTGGGGATAATAATGACAGGATAGAATCAATAAAGGCAGAATTATTTGTAAAATTTCAATGCGGTCAATTTTTTTAGAAGAGCCTATCTGCAAAGCGATATACAGCAGCGATAAACATGTAATTCATCTTCAAAACTTGTAAATGAACTTTAGTAATTTTAAATATTTTGAATGATTCAATAAAGATCCCCCAAAGAAAGAATTTGTTATGACCCTCTGGAAACCTCCTTATTCGACTACGATGATTTTACTTCGCTGCACAACGGAATGAATGACAAAAATCATGCAAGTGTTTCGAATGAATTGAAACACTGCGCAATTTGTTGTTTGGAAAATTGGCAGATCAAGTTTCATATCATATAAAATATGTTTCTATTGGAATTGACTTCAATTTAGAAAGTATAATTTGCGAACGAAAGATATAGTAATTTGAAATTCAAACCTTTGTTTCGATACTGATGACTATCGATGTATCGATAGTTTCCAATGATCGACTATCGCTATTATTATCGACTACTTTGTTTCTGCGCGTCGTAATGTTATGATTCGCCGGTAATTGCTGAATAAAAGAGTTTCCGCGTTTATTGAACCAAAGTGAATCACAGAAAACAACTAAAAACATGACATTCAAGGTAAATAGACCATGGGGCGATGATTTCCCCCCGATTTCGAAGCCAACGGTGCTCGGTTACTACAGTCTCAACGACGACAGGAACATTCACGAAAACCTATCCCAACTCAAATATTACGTTCACCCGAACGAAAGAAACGTTTCTTTCGACCTCAGAAAAGGCTACGAAAATGTCATTCACAAATCGTCGGAAGCCGATGACGAAAAATTGGACCACATCCTGCACTGGATCTTATCGAACGTGAATCGCGTCACCTCCGAGAATTCGAGTACACAATGGTTCGTATTTACCGAAAAAATTGGATTGCTCGAAAGATATTCATCGCGAAAATAAATTCTCCAATATTTTTATTTTCTGCAGTTTTTACATATTTTTTTAGTCCAAACCTGTAAATTTTCGTGAATTTTACTTCGGATTCCTTAATTCGAGGCGGGAAGTTTGAAAATTTTAAATAAATTGTCCATGTTTTCCAATGCAACGATCTAAAGTTTTTTTCATTTTTGTAGGCTCAACGTGAATTTCGTCTGCTTCCGTGGACTTTTGACGAAATTATGGTGCACCCCGTTCGAAAAAAGGAGCGGCTGGTGCATAGTCGCTGCAAAATTTAGGGGCACCATTTACTTATGCGCTTTCGACACCCCGGAGGATAAGAAAGAGAAAGAAAACAGGACCGAGAGGAACCAACAATTCTCGTCCTGGGGATTCAAATTCGAGCAGTACATGTTATCGGGTAGAAATGCCACCCTTTCCAAAAACATCTATTTTTCAATTTCATGTCGACTGGAAAATAACGACTCCAAATTTCTTTAGATGATCCGGGGAAGAAACCTGACACGACGCAACCGGTCAACGAAGCGGAAGAATTCGCCTGTGTATTTGGCACCGAATTCGGCGAGAAATTCGGTAAACATCACCTGCTTTACGCCGCGGAAATGGATGGCGTAGTATCCAGGGTAAAGCTGAGCGATACCGTTGATTGGACAAAGATCGACTTCATCGAGCTGAAAACCAGTCGATCGATCAACACTTACCACCAGGAAAAGAACTTTTTGCAGAAGATTTTGAAATGGTGGTGCCAGAGTTTCCTCGTGGGCGTTGAAAAGATACATTGCGGGTTCAGAAACGACGATGGAATCGTGTCAGAAGTCAAAACATATAAAGTCAAGGATTTGGTACAAATGGCTGAAGTGAGTTGGATGCAATTAGGAATAAAATTCCGGATTGAATTATTTAATATTTCAGAAATTTTGGCAACCATCGGAGGCGATGAATTTCTGCGACGTGTTTCTCGATCACGTGAAAAAAACTGTACGAGAAGATTGCGACAACTGCGTTTACAAGTTCACATGGAATCCCAATTCTTCCAATCAAAGTATTCAGGTGGAAAAAGTGAAAGGGAAATCCGAATTCTCGTTTCTTCCTGAGTGGTACACGAATGCCGCGAAGGGATTGTAATCGCCGAGATTTTTCAGATTTGTATTACGGTACATGATGTTTTTACATTCCAATTTTAAACTGAAGACAACAGAATTTAAGAAATAAGTGTTGAAGGTTTGTAAAGTTTACAACAAATATGATATATTTCTGGAAAAAACTTGTTTTATCAATTTCTTATTGTATCACAGCGAAGGTTTATTAAAGGACGTCTTTAGTTACAGAAATCATCGCGAAAGGAATGTTCCGGTTTCTACAAAGTTCTTCCCAGCACTTGATTCACCGCAGCCATTTCCTGCCGCGACATCGGTTCCAGCATCAATCCAGGCACCGGTGGAGTGTGCTCCAAATCCCGCAACTCGTTGACTTTAACTCTCAAATCATTCCTCAGTTTATTAATCTCGATATCGCACTCTCGTTGATCTGAAACATAGAAAATCATTCCATCAAAAAAAGAATCTTCACTGGCTTTTCCCCGAAGCGCACCTTTTTTAAGCAACTCATCGGCAGATTTCGCATTCATTTTCATGAGCAACGGCCCAACTGTAATCCAAGTCTTGTCCCCCTTTTGCTTCTGCAACTCTCGCATCCCAACTCTGTCGTCGTTCCTCCTTTTATCCAGTGCGATTATTTCCTGTTTACTCGTCAGAATCTCCCCGGCCTTTTCTTCCACTTCTTGTAAGAACGTCAGGACTTGGTCATTCATCTGAAACCAAACAACGAGTTAATTTTCATTCCATACATCGCTTCGCAATTTTTGTACGTACAGAACACGTATACATAATACATTCGTCGAAATCGACGAGAGACATTCAAGACAACGCCGCGCGAAGCGCCCTATCTTTTCTGTTTTCTCTGCTCAGCAATTTCTCCCTGTCCTTTTTCGTCGCGACCTTCGGCTTCGAGATCCTTATCACCTCCCCGGACTTGAAATGCGTGATCCTCGCTTCAGGCTTTGCCTGACCCAGACCTTTCCTGTCCGTTTTCAGGACTGTTTTTACAGGGTACTTCGAACCTTTCCCGGAAGGTCCGAGACCGCTTTCCTCGTCCCAGCCGGTACTCAGCAGCATCTGGTAGCCTTTATTGAACCTGGAGATCCCGAAAAAAGTGCCCACCAGTTTCGGCTTCGAGCTGAAAACATGCAAAATGGAATTCTCGTGCTTCCTCCTCGGCGACTCCACGAATTTTCCCTTGCAGGTCTCGCAGTAAATTTCTTCGCTGTAGTTTTCCGGGTTCTTCGGCTTCGAATCCGGCTCCGGATTAGTCGCGACTTCTTCTAGAGGAAGGTCCTTTTTTCGCAGAAGAGCCACGATGTCTAGGTAATTCTTTTTCAGGGCCAGCTGCGCTGCCGTCCAACCGGACTTTTCCCTGGTTCTTTTGTTCGCCCCGGATTTCAGGAGAAGCTCGACGATTTCCAAGTAGCCGCAATAGGCCGCGACCATTAACGGGGACCAGCCGAAATCGTCGGTGAGGTTGACGTTTTCCGGGGAAACGCAGTTTTTCAGGAATTTCACGTCGCGCTGCTCGATGGCTTTGAGGATGGAATTTACGGTGACATTCGTCGCTTTTTTCGGCTTGCTGATCGGGGCGATTTTGTCGATCGTTGGAGGCTTGGAATCGACTTTTGATTTGGAATGCACAATCTCTTCGTAGGATTTTCTCGCGTCCTCGCCCCGGAAAATGCAGTTTTCCACCGGGTTTTTCGTAATGTGGAGCTCGTTCGAACCCTTCACGAAAATTTTCCAAGGGTAGTCGGAAGGGTGGAACACCAATTTGCTGGGGTAGAAAGACATTTCGTTCTCGAAAATACGAATTTTGAATATTGTCTGGTTTGGTTTTGCAATTCCTTTTTTAAAAGGTACGTATTTTTAGAGATGCTCGGTTTATTAAGGTCACGATTGATCGCGGGCTGGGCATCGTCGACTTTTATTATTTATCATGTATTATCACAGACAACTTTTCTTGGAATTTACCTTCACAGGTTGTTATGTATTAGAACACGTTTTACGACGTCGACTAACTTTTTTTACTACAAAATTGGATTTTTTTTTTCACCTTTTCTTTTCTATATTGTGACATTTACTGCTACCACGGGTTACATAAAACTCGAAGAGTGTCGACTACGGTGTTGAAATCGTGATGAAGATACGCAGCAGCCTCTAGCGGAGTGAAGTCGGTTTAAAATCTACCGCGCGAAAATTCAAATTCAATTTCGGAAATATAACGTTCAACACATTTGTAACTCTTAGCGTTATAATGATAACACGATTTCGTAATATCTTTTAATAATTTTCGACACATTTTCTGAAAAACGATGATTTCTTCTACGTTTTTTCAAGTTAAAAAAATGCCATTAAAAAACATCGCAGGGAACTTGAAACATCGAAAAAAAGGACGAATTAATATTCCCATTTCTTGCTGAAAATAAAGTCGGACGTGAAAAATGGGACTTATCTCCATTCTCCCGATCCCTCAAAAAAAAAGACTAGCTTTTTCGATGTATTAGTTACGTGCCCCGCTGCAGAAGATCCCAAGTGTGGTAGGGTCCGCGAAAGAGGGGGCCATTCTAAACACAATGAAAGTGGTGGTGGCAATATAAGGCTCAGTAAATATCGCGTCGCAGCCAGTCTCGTAAGTAAAAGTGGTACCCCTTACCACCAAAGCCTGCATTCACACGTGTCGGGCCCATCCCGTGGAACGTTCCAGCGCTTTCGCGCGAGCGCGAACGCGACGCTCGCTTTGAAATTGCAAAAAGTAGTGCCGATAGATTAATAGATTAAAGATAGTGTATAACACCGGAAAATCCAGAATGAAATACTTTCTGGTGCTGTTGCTGATCGCAGCGGCCGCCAAAGTCGGTAAGTACCCCAAAATCATCGATTTCCGATCGCTTCTCAATCGCGGGAAGCGGGAAAATTTGAAAGCTTTTCGAAGCGCGAAAGAACGAAACATTTCGAATTTAAAAGTTGCGGTGCGCGACGCGACAGTGGCACAAGAGATTAGAACGTGAAAGCCGAGTCCAACTGGTCCCAGATGAGTGTTGACGTCACTGCCGTGCCCTGGGGTTCATGTACGGTGGGGGTAACTTTCCCCGCTTGTCTTTGCCACGTCGCGAAATGAAAAACGAAATTGGAAAAGTTCGCCGCGCTTTTACGGGCCTCGAAGAAAGGAATTCGAACGAGAAACGTATTCAATTAAGCTGTTCGATTCCAGCTTTCTTTTCGAAGTATCAAAACTAGTTTCGACAGGTAAAAAGTTGGGGAAAAGCGCCATGCAAATGAGCATTACGACACTTTTCTCGACTTTTATTAGGTAACAATCACAGCTCTAATTTGCATATCGGAGTTGAATATTTTTATGGTTACGACGAAAGGCATTTTTATTAATTAATATCGCCCCGATCGGGCCAGAAATGGCCAGGAAATAATTTCGATTACGCGCCTCGTGAATGCAACGCCGGGAACAAAGTTAGATAATGTTCGCAAAGTTATATTTAAGTCGCCTCTCGAATGAAAATTACTTCCCGTGAAATATCATTAACGATAATGAATTAAAGTTACGCTCTTTCTCGTCTTATACGAATCGAAGTAATTTCCGTTGTGCAACGGCTTCGAACGAAGAAGACGAATCGCGAAACCTGATATCTTCGCGAAGAGTTCATCCGCTCGTAGACTTCGCGAAATGCTAGAATCTTTCCAAAGGCGAATGCGTGAACTTTTGCAGAAAGTCAAGACGAGCCAAAGAAGGAAGAGAGTTTCGAGAACGAAATTTGTAAAGACAAAGACGCCGGGGAGTGGTTCCGATTGGTCTCCGGCGAAGGTGACAATTGCCGAGATGTCATTCAATGTACCAGTTCCGGCCTCCAAGCCATTCGCTGCCCGGCCGGCTTGTACTTTGACATTGACAAGCAGACCTGCGATTGGAAGGACGCCGTGAATAACTGCAAGTTGAAGAACAAGGAAAGGAAGGCCAAACCCCTCATTTTCACCGAGGAACCGCTTTGCCAAGATGGACATTTGGCCTGTGGCGACGGCACTTGCATCGAGCGCGGCCTGTTCTGTAACGGAGAAAAGGACTGCACCGATGGCTCCGATGAAAATATTTGCGGTGAGTCTTTCGATCCTACAATTTCAAGGTGAATGCAAAAACTGCTCGATCTTCACTTTTCGAGTCTTTTCGATTGTTTCCTAGACATGGACAATGATCCAAACGGAGCGCCCCCTTGCGACCCCGCGACTTGCGTTCTTCCGGATTGTTTCTGTTCCGAAGACGGGACAATGATCCCCGGAGATTTGCCACCGAAAGACGTGCCCCAGATGGTGACCATCACTTTCGACGACGCCATCAACAACAACAACATCGGCCTGTACAAGGAAATTTTCAACGGCAAACGAAAGAATCCCAACGGTTGCGACATCAAAGCCACCTTCTTCGTCTCCCATAAATATACCAATTATTCCGCGATGCAAGAGATGCACAGGAAGGGTCATGAAATCGCGGTTCACTCAATCTCGTAAGACCTATAAAATCGTTATGATCTTTGCGTAGAATGATGTAATTTTTCGATGAAATGGTAGAAAATCATCTACTTCCAGTCACAACGACGACGAACGTTTCTGGTCCGACGCGACCGTCGATGATTGGGCTAAAGAGATGGCCGGTATGAGGATCATCGCTGAAAAGTACGCCAACTTGACTGACAATACCGTCGTGGGAGTGAGAGCGCCGTACCTTCGCGTTGGCGGCAACAACCAGTTTACCATGATGGAAGAGCAGGCTTTCCTTTACGACTCGACTATCACCGCGGCTTTGAACAATCCTCCTCTTTGGCCTTACACCATGTACTTTAAAATGCCACATCGCTGCCATGGAAACTTGCAACACTGCCCGACAAGGTAAACTACTTCATCGAATGTTATCTAAACTGATCCAACTAGATCAATTTTGAAGAGGTTCCAGAACCCAAAACTAAACGATTCTTCTTCGTTTGTTTCTAAATAGATCCCACGCCGTTTGGGAAATGGTGATGAACGAATTAGACCGAAGAGAAGATCCCCAGAACGACGAATATCTCCCAGGATGCGCGATGGTGGATTCTTGCAGCAACATCTTGTCCGGAGACCAGTTTTACAACTTCCTAAACCACAACTTCGAAAGGCATTACAATCAAAACCGTGCCCCCCTCGGTCTCTACTTCCATGCCGCGTGGTTGAAGAACAATCCGGAATACTTGGACGCTTTTCTGTACTGGATCGACGAAGTTTTGGCGAATCGCAAAGATGTGTACTTCGTGACGATGACCCAGGTGATTCAGTGGATCCAGAACCCGAGCACCGTTTCCGACGCGAAGAACTTTGAACCTTGGAGGGAGAAGTGCGTCGTCGAAGGACCACCGGCTTGCTGGGTTCCTCATACTTGTAAACTCACCTCGAAAGAAGTTCCTGGGGAAACCCTTAACCTTCAAACCTGCGTCCGTTGCCCGAATAATTACCCCTGGATCAACGATCCGACAGGAGACGGATTTTTCTAAGCCTTTTTCTTTCGTTCCACCTCGAAGTTACACGCGTCCTCGACGATTTGAAGAAAGTCGGAAGAACTGATAAAGAAACGGATCGCGCGATACGAGAGGGACGAAGGGAATTTCTCGCTCTGCCTTCCCGAGTTGTCGAATATCGGTTGTTCACTAGTCGAAATCTTTTTACCAAAACAGTCCGGTATGCTTGAGAGCGCCTGATAACAACGCGGAAGGAAACGGATCGAGTCTTGGCCGAAACATTGATACGGAATCGTTCGATTCAACGCCCACGTGATCGGGGTTATAATATTGTCGAGTGCTACATGGAATTTCGCGCCGAAGCAAAATTTTTTCAAGGCTTCTTTCTCTTTATACAGTGAAGATATCGGGAATACAAATCTTTGCGCGAGCATAGAAGACTCTATACTATAAGTAAAGATAATGGACTCTCGTCCATAAGTGAGACTTAATGTTATGTGTATTATAGACATTACCTTCAATTTAAACAGAAGAAAAATTCCCTTTACGCTCCCTTCGCTCAGCCTTACCTCGAATTAGGCTTGACCTGTAAAATCTCATTTTTCACCTGTCAAATTTGTTTTTCGGAGACGACAAATTTTAATAAAGAAATTTTTATAAATTTATTCGACGCGCTTTTATTTCCCGTAACACTGACCTTATTTCCCAAAACCTATCCGTAACTTATCGATGTTAAATGTAGCTCACGGAGTGAAAAAGTCGGTAATATGACACTCGTCATGTTCGTATATGATGGTATGAGAAAGTTTGAACGGCCCGGGAGAAGGGATAGTGAAAGAGAAACAGGTATTAAATGATTCGCGCTTGAATTAATACACACCTAACACGAATACGCGTTCGATCTTTCTCAAAATCAGCACTTTTCGGCCCCTTCTTTTGGAAAAAACGTGATTATGACACGCGATATAAAAGCAGTAAAATTTTAAGGATCAATCTTCAATCAAAAAAGTTACAAAACATTCGAAAAACGCTAGAAAGGATGTTAATTGGGACTATAAAATCAAATCGAAATGCGTGACGAAATTTCTCGGTGAAATTCGGTTTTTATGGATCGTAAAAGTTTTTCGTCCTTATCGCATTAATATTAGAAAAATGTGCTGAATATTTGTACACGAAACGACGATTATAACGAAGTAAAATTGTTCTTCCGGAAAGCAACGGAATAAGAGAAATTTGGTCCTTTTCGCATCCCAGTTACATTTCAATAAAGAGAATTGTAATTCGAATCTGGATTGCGCTGGGAAAAAGAACGTTTGCCGTGCCTGCAAATGAGGTAATCTATTATTATCGATCGTGTCTCTAGAAATTGAATGATTTTCAAAGTCGGTTTCGAGGACAGCGAAGATACGCGCGCTGGTATACTTTCTCGTATAAACTTGCGCTATGGTAACGTATATGATAGATTCAGCTCAACTAGTTCTACGTGAAATGGCAGCTTTTATAACTTGACGAATACATTTTCGATTCCCGCTGACGAATAAAAGTGGTACTGTGAAAGTTACGACGAAAAGATGAAAGCGAGTATGAGTTTAATGATATTGTTTGAGGGAATTTGAAATTTTTTTTCCGGAGCCGACAGTTTCGTCATATAATGAATATTTTATGTGCACAATCGAGGAAAAAAGAAGAGAGGAAATGCCTGCGCACTTGGAGTTAATACTTTCATCAAATGCCAACTGGCTGAAGTGCTTGATTGCGCGTGCTGATCTTTCTTACACTTGCGCCGATGATTGAACTTCAAGTCCGGGTCGGAAAAATCTTCTTTAATGCTATGGAAACCAATAAATATCGAAGAATTTCACGTAGGAATCCGCGCCCACAAATTATTTTTTCCTCCCATCCGAACAATCGCGCGTTACGCAACATTAACGACTTTCAGTGAAAGAACAAAGGAAAAAAGCACGTCTAAAAATAGAGCCGACTCAATTGCGGTGACTGCATCGGCGAAACTTTGTCAACAAACGTTACAAGTAGGAAAGGAAATCGTAAAAAAATGTTTGCATACCTGCGGCTTGAGAAACCAGTCGAAGCTTGCTCCTAAAAAGGAGGAGCGCTGATATGCATCCCGATAAGGAATGCACTAAATAAACAGTTTCTCAGTTTGCAAAGTGCCAGCAGCTCTACACTTAAAAATCTCGCGCAAGCGAAAGTAGAGAAAGCCGTAATCTCAAGCACGAGTCGGCAGCAAGGCCGTCGCGTAAGTTTAGCGCTTCCAACCTGATTACGAATAACCGGCAAAAAGCACACGCAAAATACAGTCCATCGCCATTTTTGCGGAATTTTTCGAATCTTAAGTAGATCAAACTTTCCTAGTCAGACAATGCGCGATGCCTCGTAATATTTCCAAGTCTAAGTAGATAAAGCTTTCCTAGTCAGACAATGCGGAATGTAAAAAGAGAGAGATTCGAAGCGTAGCCCAGACCTTGCGATTTTTTTGAATTTTTTTTTTACGAAGAAGGATCCGAAGGCGCCAGGATCAAACTCGTTCGTCCCTGCCGATTGGGAATTGGTGAAAGTGGCAAAAGGCAAGGTCACCGGCTACCGCGAATTTCGTTTTACAATCAGGAATATAGAACCTTCGCCAATAAATAATTTCATCGAAAGCGAGTGTATACTCGTAAAAGAATAATCGGGAAACGATTCGTCTTCTCGTATCTGAAAGAAAAGTGGATATCCTTGCGTCTTCGAAGGTTCCTGGCTGTTTGCGCGATCGTAAAAAATCCTTTGTAAGGTTGCAATTCATGAAACAATAAACGAAACGTTAACGAGGATATTTCTAGGCACTTTAAGCGTGATAAATTGTTCCTGAAACGAGAAGAAACGGCCACAAAGGTATTTTTAGCCGCGTTCGCGTGATGAAATTATAAAGAAATTTGATCGTCAGACATCGCGTAATGAGAAGAAATGGAATGTAACATGTAGGAGTTTTACTAGGTGCGGTTTTCCTGCAAGACTTGGACGTGTTTAATGAAGACGTGTAAGAATTAAGAAACGTGGGCTTGTAATTGAATTTAAGCATTGTTTCATCCCAGATAAGAAAATCGCGAGTCAGCCGAACGTTTGGGCGAACCTGTTTCTCGATGTCATCTTTTTAACAAAGCTACGACATTAAAAACAAGCTTCATAAAGTTACTCGACGATTTTCTACGACAATACACCTTTACCTTTACTAAATCCGTATTTTAACCTTTAGAAAGTAAAATGGCATCGCCTTCAAACGCGTAATATTACACTGCAGAAGCTCGATGATGAAAAAAATGAATAATTCAAGCCTTGCAAAATTCAACAATCCTTATCAAATTTGGCGAATGTTTGTTTTGTCTTGTGTTTTGATCGTATGTTTATAAAATAACATTTCGATCGTATCAACGTAATGACAGGCCGTCAACCTTAATACATTACTCAAGTTACTCGTCGGGGCTGACGTAGACGTTCTCGACCTCCGAGAAGATAATGCACCGATGTCGCAATGCACGTAAAAAGTATCCCGTTACCCTGCACTTGTAGACACTTCATGAATAGTGACAAGAAGCATTTACCTACGTCACTTTGTCGGGATTTTCCTCGATCCAGATTAATCCCCTTATTTCCAGTTGCGCAAGTTTTAAAACAAGAACAGCTGGATTTTCTTTCATCTTCGAGTTTCCAATGTTTTCAGAAAAGAGCTCCGCGTCCTTTGTATCAAATAAAATACACCGAGTCACGAATATGAGACTGGAATAAATGATTCGTCCGGTCTTTGTAAATAGAAATACCTTAAACGTAATTTCAGTATAAAGTTTTGCATTTTAGCTTCTGAATTACACAGGCTTTGTACTTATTTTTGTACACGCTCGTGTCGAAACTCCGGGAGATGAATAATTTATGCAATTTTGACATAAATGGAGGCATTGAATTGCGGTTTGATTAAGATCAGTCAATTATTCCGAGATCCGTTACATACTGTTTCTCTATAACTGCTCTGTGGCCACCTTTGAGAATAATAATGATTTTCTCATAAAGCAAGTATGACTCGGCTTTTCTCCGACGAAGACCATGAGAAAATGTACTATCTCTGTAACGCAGCATCGACAGCATAGCAAAAGATGAAGTAACTTGTCGTCACGCCTTCTCGACAACAAACCTCTACTTCCTGTACTCGATGGGAATTCATTACATTATATAAAGCGTCTTTAGTTCTTCTGCTTATAACACATTTTTTAAGTGCTTTCTCCCCCGGATGCAAAAAAATGACTCGGGAAAAATATTACGAGTACCGTTAAAATTGAATTATTCAAACAACGCCTCCCGCGATGACTTTTCTTCCATTGAAATTCAATACTCCACTTTTCTTTTTATATCCACGTCTACTCATGGAAATTTAATCCGAAATTCATGCTCAAATTGTTTGCTTTCTAATTATCCTTTCAGAGTATGACGACGAAAGTACATTTCCTTCGAAAGCATCGATCTTGTTTTTCGACGCCATTTTTTTCATTTCTCGAAAAATCCGCTACTCCGAAAATCTCGATTTGTTTCGTTCCAGTCGTTTTTTCATCATTGTAAAAGTTATCGTGATTCTTTCCTTCGTAAAAAGCATTTAGGAATCTGGAAGAAATCGCTTGGATTTTCATGATTCAGCGTACGCGAATTAGCATAAACGAAACATGCAGCCACGATCACGTTTCGCAGATACGGTTTTGGATAATCTTCAAACAATGGAAATGGAATTACCTTAATAGATTGGCATTTATAATGAGCATGAAATAGTGCCAGAGTATTCGTTCAATAAATGTCAGTTGCCAACCGGGTTTTAAAATGCTTCGCCTCTCGGGCGCCGTCTTTTGCTACACACTGACCTACACTGTTATGCTTTCTTTCGATTGCTTTCTTTCTTTTTCATATCATCTTTTCATTCCCGATCCGCAGTTTCGATACATCGATCATTCGTATTCAAAAGACCCATTTTCCGCATCGAAAAAAAAGCTTTTTCTTGTCCCGAAGATTAAATTCATGGCTCATTATGCGCGCCCCAAATTCCGAATTCGTTTGTTAAGAAGAAAAGTAACGGCGAAGCTGCGCGATGGACGAAAGCGAGAGTTGCCCACGTATGCGAGGAAAACGTGCGATTCACCGCGCCTTTTATCTTTTTTGACCTACACAGCGAATAAAAAAACACGCTTATTGAAGATTCATTTACATAATCGATTACCCCGGCGAGATTAACTATGCTTATCAACTTTTTCCATCAACTTTCCATGGAAAAAGTCGCCGGTTCGAGAATTTTCGGCGTGAAAATGTCCTCGGAGAAGAAAGTTTTGCGCAAAAAATCACCGATGCATCAGAAGTGAAAGCTTTCGTTTGGGAGCCGATCGACTTTTGCACCTCGGGGAAAAGTGAATTTTGTAACGCGAATAAGAGAAAAAGCGTGAGCTTATCTCGGCTGGAGAATTAGCCGCAGAATGCCAAGATCGACTCCGACCAGCGTTGGGAAACCTGTTTTTTTAGTTTGGCTCGTCCATGATAACCCTTGGCATTACTCGCGAGAGAATGCCTATCGAATGACACGCATATCTTTAACCAATTCCAGGAATGGCTGATCTTTTCGTCGATTTATGAACCTTTCACTATCAATGAAACTTTTTTCAAGAAACGCCGAAGCGAACAAGATGAAAGGGAAATGTAGCAAGTTGCATTTTACCGGCATTTCTTCCACGATCTTTGCGAGAAACAAATTGCCTGATTGACTCAAAGGTTACTAAAAGTTGTTGACTCACGGCTGCTTCGAAACCTGAAGAAACGTAAATCAATGAAGCAAGCGATTTTCGGTGGCAATTATTTCCACGTTTGAAGAACAATAGCGATGTTAACCTTTTTTTTCGTTGAAAAATATATGCAACGAGCTTTGCGCAACTACTAGTATCCCACATGTTGTTGCGGCAAACGTCTTCGATCTATAAATTAAACGATTTGTGCGAAAAGGTTATCGCCGCGAAGTATTTTGTTGCGGGAAAATAACATGCAATACCATATTTTACTTTTCATTCAGTCGATATCGACGAACCCTTTTCACATCTTCCAACGCATTTCATCAACGAATTCTTTGTCCGTGGAAACGAACGTGCCATTCCGGCGGCGGAAATCATGGTCAAAGTAGAATGACAATGACATTGGTCAAACAAAGACATCGATTCTTTTTGCGCAACGAATTTTAAAATCTTTCGAAATCAAGCCAGCGCTTTTAAAGTCCACCAAAAAATTTCCTAAAGGTACGAAATCGCATATTTTAATCTACCAAATGTCTCATTGCATAAGATCGGGTCTACTTTTTGCTCTCCGGCTCATCAAATAAAGCTGATTTATCACGCGAATATTATAATGAGAAATTAGAAATTCCCGATTCATCTCGCCTTAGAAATTCCGTCTGACGTTATGCGGGTACACCGTGGAACGGTCTCGATCGGAAAAGATGGCAGCACTAACCGGAAGGTGAAAGTACTCCTGAAGAACTATGAAAGGAGTGGTGGTGTACATATAGAGGGGTAAGAGGGCGCGGCTTGTTCAGACGCTTTCCGTCCCATCGACGACGACCATGTCGCCGAAGTTAATATTTCTCCTAGGATCACTTTTTCTATTAATCGGTGAGTGCAACGCAATTCAAATCTCCATTTTTCCCTATTCGCCTGACCCGCGCGCTCTTCAAACTCGTTTCCGGTTTCCTCCGCGTCTCGAAAAGTTCGTTCGCGATCTCGGGAATTTCAAATTCAATTCGAAATTCGAAATGTATAATTTTAGTTTATTTAAAATCGGGAATCGGGGCGAGATCGAAAGGCATCGAGAGCCTTAAAAACCGCTGTCGCTTTCCCTACTGTCGTCCGCTGACATTTACAAGACTTTCTCTACTTCAGCGGGGGTTCAATGAACCTTGCGTTTCTTTCGTACGATACGTTTCGATCTCGATTCCAAGGCGCGCCGCTACTTTTTACGAATCGGTATCGAAATTCGCTCGGTCGTTTTTCAGGAATGAAATGTCGAATCGAAAGTTTGACGAATTATTTTTCCGTGTTTTAGGCTGTGTTCGAGCTCAGGATGACGATGATTCCGAAGGAGGCGGTCCAAACGCCGAGGAACTGTGCCAGGATAGACCGGGAGACGAGTACTTTCGCCTAAGTACCGAGGGTGATTGCCGAGATGTCGTCAGGTAATGTTTCGTAAAATACCGATTCCTCCATCGACTTTCGTTTCTCGCTACGAGTCCAATTACAAACGGGTTTTAGTTTCTCTCGGGAAGTGGAATAACGAAGGAAAAAACGAATGAAAAGAAAGAGAGAATCAAGGCCGCTCTTATTCGAGGCTTAATTATATGTATCGAAGTCCTTGCGTAACTTTCAAGGGAAGTAACTAAATTGTATATCATCAGGAAAGTCTACTGAACCCGTTCGGCCCGTCGAGTTGCGATCTTTTTCTCCGGAGAAAAGTTGCGACTTTTCGAGATCGATCGTTACGTAACGAAATTTCACTCGCGCAAAATCATAGAACGTTATTTTCTCTCTTGCTTCTGCATTTTTAACAAAGGTTTTAAGTAGAACGTCGCGTCTCTAGTCGGACCAAATTTAGGGAAACGTTCTTTTCGCGAGTTCCGAGTAGAAACTTCATTCTCTAGTCAGACGCGATTTCGCGGGAGTTTGTATGTTTTAAAAACGAAACCTTGAACGCGTTCAAGGACTTTGCCGAACGTTCGATCAACTGCCTCGAATGGAATTTTCACGGAATCATAAAATATGCATTCCCATAGTCCCGAATGCAAAAAGCCGGCAACGTTTCACGAAGAAAGTAAACAAGGACATAAAAAAAACAAGCTTGACCGGAACGAAACGGGACTTCGATCGGTCCTTCGGTGAAAAAAAAAGTAAAACTCGAAATTCGTTCCTATCAATATAAATCGTAAAATGACAATGCCAATTGTATTAATTTCGGATGTCGCGTTGAACGAAGCTGTCACGCGTAAAGCATACGAATAAAAAACGGTGCAACGAGCTTAGACTCGTAAAATGCAAAGCGCTTAAAATTCCGTCCGTCAAGAGCATCGTTAAATTTGCGAGACAGGATAAAAAAAAGGTCGAAAGAAGAGTCGATAAAAATTCGTAGTCAAAGAACGAAAGTTGCTCGGCTCGTAAAAGTCTCTTCGAAAACGTGTTATTATCGTTGCACTGTCGGCTAAACGAAAAACACAAAAAAGGTAATGCCGGCGTATAAATGTAGGTGCGACAAAGCCACCGAGATCGGCATTACCAGACTGGCGACGGTGCGATGTCCAACCGGTCTCGCGTTTGATATCGAGAGGCAGACCTGCGACTGGAAGACTAACGTGAAGAATTGCGACCAGCTCGAAAGTAAGAAATTCGCCATCTTTTTCCTCCTTTACTCAGCTCCTTTTTCCATCTTAGGTGTACAAGGTCCGGCCTGAAGCAAATCACGTGTCCCAGTGGATTGGCCTTTGATTTGGACAAACAGACCTGCGACTGGAAGGGCAAGGTCACCAACTGTGACAAGCTCGAGAGTAAGTGACGCACGGGGTGGCAAACCGGCTGATATCTCTTTGGACCTTCTCCAATTTCGGCATTTCTTTTTCGCGCGCGCTGATGAGAAAGCTTGAAAAACATGCGAAAAGAAGTGTACGCGTACAAATGTACATATTTTTGGACGGTCGAGAGAAGGTTCCAAAAGTTTGACAATCAGAACTGGTCGTAGACTCGCGCCGTAGCATTACTCGCCTTACTAACTCTCCGGTATCTTTAGAAATCACTTTCTACGGGGAAAAACGTTGATTAGGAATCATTTGAAAGTTTTTATAATCGATTGTGTTACATAATTACGGAATCGTTGCGTAAGAATCCGAGATTTAGCACTTGGTACTGGATAATTTATCAATTTCGACAATCGACGTTTTTCTTGGAAATTCTTTGGGGTTGTGACAGGCATTTGCGTGAAGTACTAACTCACTTTGAACCTATCGCAATAACGATATTCACTTTCCTACATTTTCTCGGGAAACAGGTCAATCTGATCATATAAAAGGCGGTAATTGATTTTAAGAAACAGCTCATTTTGTACATCTCTTCTCGTCGGAACGGCTTTTAACGCTTTTCACGCGTTACCATTTTTCTCTCAACTTTCTCTTCATCACTTTTCTTTTATCTACTCGTTAAGCGAACACACACATTTCGAACGCTTTCTACGACTTGATCCATAAATTTAAATGTCGCGAAGAATTCATAACAATTTACATCGAAACCATCGCTTCCTCGATAACCAAAATTATCATAATTTTTTCATTTCTCTTTTTAGAGTAATCCGAGTTTCAAAAACCCTGTTTCATTTTGACGCAACTGTGGTTGAAGACGTCAAAAACCGTAAATGTGCTAAAGAATCGATGTATCATTTTCTTTTTCCAAAAATCGAATCACAGCTGTGTCAAAATGAAAAGGCGTTTTTTAAACTCGGTCGACAATAAGGAGTTTACGGATTTCTCTTAACAAACATTTTTATTATTACTCTGGGTTCAAATGTTTTACCTACACTTGCATTTTTTCCACTTTTTTTCCAAAAGTTCTTATGCTCGGCGTGTAGGCATGCGTCGTCACGAGTCAGAAAAGCCCCGATTAACGCGTCACGGCTCAGTAAAATTTTCAACTACTGGAAATATGCTTAATGAGAAAGACAATGTAAAATTGCCACGATTTAATCATTTTTTCACGAAATGTTTCATTTTAATTGCGATGTAACTGCGTAAAACTATTTTTTGACTACCAGAAAACCGATTGATTTATAGTTTAATGAAAAAAAAGTACAACAAAACGCACAAAAACACAAACAGACGGACGCAAAATTACGTTGTAAATTGTAGCCGCTGGGTACTTATTACACAAATTGCATTGCCACGATGGAATGTAAAAATGCTTCAGGCTGAAAAATTGTCACATTTATACCCGTCAAATAACACAAAAGTTTCGCAAAAGAAGATATTTATAATAAATTATGCTGGCATATTGAATGCCATTAATAAATATTTTTTCCGATCAACTTGACATCCAGATTTCATCACAGTTTTGTGTTATTTGACTCATACCGCAATTGAAAAAAAATCCGTAGGATATAAATTGCACTGTCAGACAGAAAACGTACTGCTAAATTACCTTGAAAACCGAACGATGCCACGAGCGTAAGTAAAAGCAGAGAGTGCATTTTCATCTGACAGGACCGACCCATTTCTCCGCCGATGATTAACAACGTTCAACCGAAATTTCTTTCCAGAGCCCCGTAAGGTAATGCCCATTTTAAAGACAGACGTGCCAGTGTGTACCGAGGGAAAACTTTCTTGCGGAAATGGGGAATGCGTTGATAAAGAGCTGTTTTGCAACGGCAAACCCGACTGCAAAGACGAGTCCGACGAAAACGCTTGCAGTGAGTTTCACCTTCCGAAAAAAACTCGTCGCCTTATTTGCCCCTCCGTTAATTGCAACGAAATTATTCCAGCCGTGGAAACGGACCCAAACAAAGCGCCGGATTGCGACCCAACGCAGTGCGTTTTACCCGATTGTTATTGCTCCGCTGACGGAACTCGAATTCCCGGAGGTTTGGAGCCTTCGCAAGTTCCCCAGATGATCACGATCACCTTCAACGGAGCCGTGAACGTTGACAACATTGACCTGTACGAAGATATCTTCAACGGGCAGCGCCCGAATCCCAATAGTTGCCAGATCCGAGGGACTTTCTTCGTCTCGCATAAGTATACGAATTACTCGGCCGTTCAGGATTTGCACAGAAAGGGCCACGAGATTTCCGTGTTTTCTCTAACCCACAAAGAAGATCCTCAGTACTGGAGTCAAGGAACTTACGATGATTGGCTTGCGGAAATGGCGGGATCGAGACTCATCATCGAACGTTTCGCTAATATCACCGATGGTTCCATCATTGGTGAGTTCGTCTTATTAAACAAGTATTCCAAATTTGAAAACATGCACTTCGTGTTTGCTTAATATTGGGCAGGCTCCATTAAAACCCAGATTAAATCAAACCCGAATGGAATAATTCCAAGACCATTTCTTGCGCAACGAGAAATCCTTAAACTATCACTTCTCCCAAACAAAAGCAAACAATGATTCCAGGCGTGAGAGCTCCTTATCTCAGAGTAGGCGGCAACAAACAGTTCGAAATGATGGCGGACCAATTCTTCGTTTACGACGCTTCGATCACCGCTTCCCTCGGCCGCGTTCCCATTTGGCCTTACACCCTTTACTTCCGCATGCCTCACAAATGCAACGGAAACGCCGGCAATTGCCCATCCAGGTCTCACCCTGTCTGGGAAATAGTCATGAACGAACTGGACAGACGCGACGATCCGACCTTCGACGAGTCTTTGCCCGGATGTCACATGGTTGACTCCTGCTCAAACGTTCAAAGCGGAGAACAATTCGCCCGTCTTCTCAGGCACAATTTCAACCGCCATTACTCCACCAACAGAGCTCCTCTTGGTCTCCACTTCCACGCTTCATGGCTCAAGAGCAAGAAAGAATACAAAGACGAACTCATCAAGTTCATCGAAGAGATGCTGGCCAAGAGCGACGTTTATTTCGTAAACATGGTTCAGGTAAGTTTTCAAGGGCGAAACAAGATCGAACGAGATAGTTTCACGGAATGTCGTTTTCAAGGTCATCAAGTGGATGCAAACTCCAACGGAACTGTCGGCGCTGAGAGACTTCCAAGAGTGGAAGGAAAATTGCGATGAGAAGGGCCAACCCTACTGCTCCCTGCCGAACGCTTGCCCTTTGACAACAAGGGAATTGCCGGGAGAAACGCTCCGTCTTTTCACGTGCATGGAGTGCCCTAATAACTACCCCTGGTTGTTGGATCCGACCGGCGACGGCTTCTCCGTGAGAAAGTAAACGGGTTCATTCGTAATCAAACTCAACGCGTTTTCAGACTCTTCATTCCTCACAAGTAGTCTTTATCCCGTCTTTACCGCACTCTAATCTACGTGCTTCGATCGAGAAACATCGGTTTACACCCTTTTTTTCCCGTTTTTTTAACAGATGACGAAGTATCATGTACTTGTACATAGAAAAGCGTGAATGGCTATAAGCATCGTAAAAGTTTAGTTTCGTTTCTCCGGAATCACGCGCGAAGCAAAGAACGAACCCTACTACGATTGTAAACTCCGCGAGATGTATACTTCGTACGCCGTTGAATTTTACGAACAGTTTTTATATAACTCTTTTATATTAAGCGCGAATAAGTGTGTGAATAAATGTATGAGTGCATCGGAAGCTATTGTGATTTTCAAAATCAGAACTCGAGGTTCGGCAGGAAGGAAATAAATGTTATATTTATTTTACGTCATTACGTTTTTCTCGTTTTTTCAAGCCACCTTCACCCCTCTTTTTACATTATCTCTCAGGCAGTGAAGCGTTTTTATTCATCACTTTCAGCATATTGCAATTTATCCGGACTTTACCTGTTGGTCGATACTTCGAGCCCTCATCCCTTTATTGCACCCAAGACCCTCAATTATCGTCTCGAAACTTTCTCAATCTGAAAGGAAAAACCTAAAAGAAACGCTTTGATTCATCGAAAACTGCGTGAAAAATGGAATGTCCCATACGCGTAGATGCAACGGTCATTTTCCAAGCTGCAGGGTATCGCGATCGATTGTTTGCAGAATCACGCGTCCATGAAAACACGAACGTCAAGTTCTCTTGCTCACGGCCACAACTCGCAACAGGGTGGTCTGCAGCCAGCCCCGACCTTGACCTAGGGGGTGGTTCACGCGCCGGCGTCGCATTCTCCCCGTATTTCTTTTCCCTATTTTTTTTCTATTTCCAACTTTCACGGAGTCTTAAATTGATATCAGTCAAGATGCTTGAATTTTAAGTACATCATTACAGCGTTCGCCACACAAAAATAACCGGGTACTTCACGACCTCGTATCGATTTTCAACCCCTCTTAATCAGCCTTATTAATTTTTATACCATCGCGAAATAATTGATGGTTCGGGTTTGTTTTTACGCAATTCGCAAATGCAGGAATACGAATGTTTAACGAGGATTGATTTTCGCGATGTAATCTATTTTTCCAATTTTCATTTTACGACTTTCTCGCTCTTCCTTCTCCTCCCCCTGGAACACCTTTATACCGCGCAGCCTCACTCGACGTGCTCACCTTTGTTTTGTAGCGTCCCGAAGCTCTCTCAGTTGTTTAAAAAGCTCCAGGGATACTACATACTCAATCCCCACCCTCGCAGCTCCCATGATCAACCCGGCGGACTTGTCGAATATTTCGATCCAGCAACAGTTACACGCGGTTCGTTATGAGGCGTGCTCGATGTTTCGTCAAAGGCAGCAGCTCGCAATGTGTTAAACATTTTTTCGATTGTACTCGATTGATCTAGTGCCAATATCTGTCATGTGTACGTTGCTGGAAGCATGCAGGTGGGTCTTTTTCATTAAAAAATTAATTTTCGTTCGAGCATGAATCGGAATATTGAAAATTGATTTTTATAAATGTTTGGCTCGCGTGATTTTGAATGAATCACGAGCATTTTCATACGGTTCGATTGACATTGTTTTTTCGAAATATTAAAAATAGAATGACTTTTTATTGCACTTTTCTGAATGCCAGAGAAAATGTTTAGCAGCGCATGGCGAATTTGAACTATGATATTTTAAAGGGCTCATTTTCCGCGCTGATTGCCGCCTTTATGTCGTTATAATCATTCTCTTTGTAGTCACGTATTCACTTTATAAATGAGAATATGAAACAGTGTTTGGAAAAATTGCGCAAAGTATTTGAAAGAGATACTACATTTTGGTATACACTTTTCATTCTATGAAAAAAAATGAGTTGGAAGCAATTGAGAAATGATCGTGCACCGGTCGTTAATATAAGGAAAACAAATTGTTCGTTCCCTTACAATGACAAATGTTTATGTTAAAATTACTTCTGTATTGATTATCCGAAGCATTTCTAATGCCGGAGTAAAAATGAAACGCGAATTATATGGCCAGAGCAAGAATTCTCGCGATGACAATGGTATGAATTACATGCAACGTTTGAATACTTTCTTTTCATTCGCCTTCGAGCATTTTTCCAAGGAAACGTGGTCTGTTTATTCAAGGTTTAGAATTTTTACGAGCTAGCATATAAAATGCAAATGGTATTTTTGCCTTTCAACGTGGAAAATGTTGAAAATAACAGTCGATTGTTTAAAACCTCCGTGCAACGTAATTGAAAATGTATCGACCTTTTCGAGTAAAATTATTTTAAAACTCGACGAGCGTACGAAGGTGACAAATATGAAACAAAAGAAAATCTTCAGTTCTCGTTTCGTCCTCTGATAAAAAAACAGTATCTTTTCGTGATCGGAAGGGGTTGAAATGGATTCAATTGCTTTCAATAAACCACCCCATTTCAGCGCTTTCGTGACATTCCGCGATGTTTAAGAAGGTTTGTTATTCGCATGAATTATTAAACCTTCATTATAACGAACTTTTAAAGTTACTCAGTCAATAGCGTTGAAAGTCTCACCACGCGGTTCTTGAATAATGTAGCCGCACGAAACAAAACATCTTTTTAATATTCACCGGAGATAATTGGATTTCGCGGAACAGCAACTTATAATTAGTCCCTTTAACTTTTAATCTTTTTTGTACACGAACCGTTTGAAAATTCCGCAGAAAACATTGAAAGAATTGAATGGCTTGAGCATCGACACAAATGATCAAAACCACATCGTCGCATCGGAAATCTGCACAGAAACTCAGGTTGGGTTGCCGTTGCTTCAAGTCTGGCCCAGCGATTCTCCCAGAAATGATGCTGACGGCCAATACCCAGCATTCTTGTTTCCGGATCTTTCCGATAGCGTCAACGACAGTGGCATTGAATCCATACAGGTACAAAGTTCAACGAAAATTCCAAACTTCCATGTTCTTTCGTTTATTTGGTTTCCAAGGCATCTCCATCCCCTGGCGCGATCTGCAGCAGTGTTTCAAATACTCCGCAGCAGTCTCGTCGACCGAGTCTACTCCATCCGAATCACGCTCGTCACAGCCTCTTTAATTTCCATCATGGCCATCATAATAATGCGTCCAACACTTTTCTGGTCGTGGACAAAAGCCCGGTGGGCGACGAACCACCGCCAGCCCCGCCAAGTCCATCAAATTCCACGACCAGCAGCTTGCGTTCCATGCCCAGTTCCGCGATAGCCTCGATGCATTTGCAGGACAGACGACGCAGTAGCAGGTACAAAGTGAAAATCCGCGTAAAAAAATGTAGTTCAAACAATTTAATGACAATTTTTGCTCAAAGGTACAGCGTCTTCGACGCTTTGGATTTGGAATACGCTCTTCTACGCGCAGCCGCTCGCGGTTCCGTGGGGCCATATTCTCTATCGGAATCTTTGCACAAATTAACGTTCACCCAAAGCTTAGCATTCCCCGCGTTGGCCCGAGGGCTCGCTACAAAACAAAACAATTTGCCGGCGAAAAGACCAGAGCACCTGGACAATGGAATAAACGTCTTCGCCAAAGTAATAACCGCCTTGGTCTTAATGCTCGTGAGTGTTCTGATTTTTGGCGTGGTATATAAATTCGTGAAAACGTGAGGTTGGCTCCTGGTGCCGAGGCACCAGGACTCGTATTTTGATTTGTACCGAGGCAATGCCAGTTCGGTTACCGGTAATTCCAATCCCGACATCGATTAAGTTCGATCCAAGACGGATCCTGGACACAAGAACAATGTTTTTCCCGGAAAATCATTGAAAGCATGGACGAATCCGGCTCTTTTCCGAAGAAAGGGCATGATTGGCGCATCGAGTTCGTGATGCAGCGATTGGCATACTTTTATCTTCGTCTTTCTAATACATATCTCAATATTGTCGTGCCAATCATTAAAGAAACAGCCAGTGATGGCGTATCCTTGAACTTTGTATTGACATATTAATGTCTCAGACTTTGGACAGCTGGGTGATTTACGGAGCAATGAAAACTTTGAGATGCGGGAAAGACTGATTACTGCAGTGGAAATAGATAAGGGGAAAAACGTCGGATGACATGACTCCGAACCAAAATCATTTGTTCTCAGGATGATCAGATTAAAAACCCTCGAAGTCAGTCGATAAACTTTTCTGTAACTTCTTTTTTACGTACATCGAACTATCCAAGACTTTGTCATCCGTATGAAATAACGTAGAAGTAAATGTATTCACGATAATAATCCTCCGATAGATATTTCTCCTGCTCAGCGTGCGAGAACCTAATTTTTATTATTCCAAAGGCCATAAATATACGGCATTTTAACGATCTTTGAATAAACCTCTGCCTGTGGTTTTAAATATACCGTGCATTTTTTTAAAGTTCATCTCGTCGTGCCTTTCTCATTACGGCACAGTGTGTTTTTATAGAACAAGTATATTTCGAGCGAAAATCAACTTTGGGATTGCGGAATGTTTAATTGCGGATTCAAATAGAAATAAGCGCGTCCTTGTTCCGCTGAAATACACAGTTTCAGCGGCTTTGTCTTTCGGTTAATTTGACTGCATTTGCCCATTTCGGGCTGGGAACATTTGACTTCGTATCACTCGTGCATTTTCATGCACCGAAGAATAGCTTCTGGCATGCGCGATGTTGGATTGATGATTTCATTATGAAGGGAATTGGACATTTCAGAAATAGAAACATTGAAACGAGATTTCACGGCCTTGCAAAGGAAACAATGATTTAATTCACTAAATGTGCTTTAAAGCATCGATGACAATCTCTCTAAAAGCCCTGAATTTTGGCGATGAATATAATATAAGTGCTATTATGCTGTTGTCAACAGAATATAAACGTTGTACACTCGAATGTGTTCTTGATGTGAAAAAGAGAAAACAAAAAGAATATTTTTAAGATTGTGTCTAAAAACTATCATCGTACACTAGAATATTTGTGGAAAATGCTGTCGCGAATTGTGTGTATCGGTTCAGTAAAACATCCAGCACTAATGGAATTAATACCACTGCTCAGATATATCGCAAAAACATGGCTTCGATGCAATTGCGAGCACCAAATGCTTAATGGATCCATATTTAATCACATTTATCGTGAATCTTGTGTTGTGTATGAAAATAATAAACATATGTTGACTTTCACATCAAAAATTACTTGTGCTTGTCCCTGCGTCATGATGTTCTTTTTTTATTGTAAATCCTGATATTTATTCAACTTAATAGTTTATTGATTCAAAAGTCCCGCGTAGATGCGCGCTTCGTGAGTCAGTTGCGCACGCATCCACAGCAGCCAATCACACGCTGTCGCGATGTAATGCCAGCGATATATTTTTGACAATGAAGAGTTGAAAAACGGTGTTTATTTAAGTGAAATAATAAACTAAATGAAACACTGTAATTCATCTTGAATTTTGTAAGTTTATTGTTCATTGTCATTGTTTTACATTCACTCTGCTGGACTCAAACGCGTACACGGTTGAATTTTGTATTAAGGAAACAACATGAAGTATTTTACAGCGTCGAAGAAATGAATCACTGATTTTGTTCGGCGAAGGAAAAGCAGCAAAAGTCCAATATGTTTTAGGAAGACTCACGTGTGTTACTTCTAATTCGTCAACATCGAAAACGCGGGATATTCAACCGAACAAACACGCATACTTTCGATTTGTAAAAAATATAAACCTAAATAAAAGTGTACTTTTTCATTAACTTCATAAGAATATGAATAAATCAACAATGTTGTAACAGCACTAAACTTTTGGACAGTATAATTATAGAATGTAATTACAATGTCAATTACGTTTATTTCATGCGTAGTACATTCATATTATCTTATTTATAGTTGAATGTTTTGTAGAACATTAAATTAAAATGTAACGTAGAAACATTAACGTCGCCGACGAAAACTACATACAGTTGCAGTACCCATTTCAATAATTTTCATATTTATTTTAATTCCCTTACGATTATTACAGTCATCTATCTACAATTTTTAAAACACGTTTAAAGACGTACTACAACTATTTATAGTCTTTTGAGAATAAATTTGCTTTTTATAAAAGTCAACATTTTAGAATGCACAACTTTGTACCTTTAAACTTTACATTAATCATAATATTAATAAAGATATTTACTCAACTTTAACAAAATATACTTTTTTCAAAAACGAATTCGATTTGCTTTATCGATACAAAATTAGAAAATTATATACACAATTATTCGCAATGTATGAAAAATAAAATATGCAAAATCACAGCTAATTAAAGCATAACACAATTTCGTTTTGTACATAGTTGGGTTTTTGAAAACACATAAACGTTAGATTTTTCACCCTATTTGTGTGTCTAGAAAAATATCGCACGCATGACAGAGATTACAGAAATGTCTTTCCATTTCGCATTTCTTCTTTTTTCGTAACATCGATGATAACCGCGTGTTATAGGCCGTGCACTTCCATTCGATTGCTCAATTATATTGAAAGATAGAGGAAAGTATTCTTCGAGAAATGCTAGCGCTTTTTCCCCGTGTTTATCCTCATTATCTTTGTTTACCGATAGCAATGTTACCTTTACATTAAAGTAATAGCGTATATGTTTTCGAGAGTTGTGACAGCGATATTAAACGATTGTTTTGTGCGGGGTGTGTTCTATTTTCGCTCTGTATTTTTACGAAAATGGCGTTTCGGAAAAGTCGATTCGATCCTTGCTGAAATAAAATGTCTTCCGTTTGAATTGTAACATCTTGCGAATTTCCCAGCGCAAAGTTGCGACAAATGGGAACGATGAAATTTCATTTCACGCAATTTTTCTTCTTCGCGTAGCAGGGAAGATTGTATAGAATGAGTAGGCCATTTCATGAATGTTTTGACTCGATTACGGTTTATACGGACACATTCGCGCCTTTATTCACGCCCCAAAAAACATACCGACGCGCTCACACTTTCACAATAAACTCTGCGGTGACTCTTTTTTACTCTTTGTAGAAAAATAAATAATATTGCAGTTCACATGTTTCAATAATGGTACAGTATAAGTTCTCTACGAGTCCTTTGTTCGAGGTCTTTGCACGTACTTTCTTTGGCTTCGTGCATTTTACTAGCTCGAAAAATGCACATTCAAAAGGATGAAAATGAAAAACTGTTCCCTGAAAAGAGCTACTGCGTGTTTTCAACAGAAATGTCTGAAGCTTTTATTCCGGGTGAGTCGAAGTGCTCATTGTGAGAAGAATAAAGACTTATATACTCGTAGAAAGTCGCGCTCCCGACTCATGATTACGCTCTTAAAGAACTTGTCCTGTAAACGGAAACAATGAACTTCTTAATTATACACCGAAATCATCGAATGGAGAAAAAAGTCGCACGTTATGACAATTTTCTCGCGTTTATTGCAGGGCATATTTCGCTACTCGCAACTTTGAATTGCAAATTCTCGAATACTACTTTTTTCTCCATGTAATAATGATAACTAGTTTAGGGTTGCTATCACATTTGATTCAATTCAATAATCCACTTTTCCCTAGTTGACTATAAAGACAGCAGAACATGACTGTTTATGGTATTTTTGAGTTCAAGAACTATTAGTAGATTAGTCAGTACCCTCCGAGTTCCTTATTTTTCTCCTCCTGCATATTCATAAAATCTACATATTTATAACTGTAGCAACGTTGATCACGATGAACTTCTCGCAGATATGAAAAATGTGTTCGTAATTTTCCAAGCCCGATGTACAGTACCTCCATAAATCACCGTGAAACGTGCGCTCTCAGGATGTATTTTACATTGAAAAGTAAACGTTTGCCTCTGATTCACCGCTCAGAAATCGATGTTTTCGAAGGCTCCAAACGGAACCGTTTTCAAAGTCCCAGAACGTGGAGTTTTCATTAATTCTTCTCAAGGAAATATAACAGACATTAAATTTTTTACGTTACTCTTTGTAGTTTGCACTCGCAATAATTTACGTTTATATTGTTTTATTTTTAAACACCGCTTGAAATCCCATTCATTCGATCATTTCAAGTAGTTGACAAACTTTCGATAAACAACTAAAAAAGTCTTGCTTGTTTAAATTCGTCGTATTACGTCATTTTTCTGCATCTTAGAGATACGACAATACTGCGCGATTCTAAAAGTACAGTAACATATTTTTCTCCATAAATCGCGATTTATAAATCAACTCGTTCAACTGTCCTTTTAGACGCCGAAGCAAAATCTTGACCCCGTATACAAAATCGAGAAATTGTATTTTTCAAGGGGTGTCTACTGATAAATTATAGGGTGTTTTGGTGGGACCGGTACATCACTGTCGAGGTTCAACCACGCCCCGTCTTTCGCTACCAAGTAATGTGTGAGCAGTTGACCTTTCCCCTTCACGAAAACCATCCCTCGTTGTTCGAAACCGAATCCAAAAGGTTCGAGGATCTTTCTTGTTTCGTCAGTGACCTAATGCGATTAAAAAACGTTTTCCTAATATCTTACATATGCTTTTTTCTCGCTTCACTTACATTTAGGGAATTGATTCTTTTGAATAATTCGATTATTCAATTCGATAAGGCGATGAGATATCATGTGATGTTGAGATTAGATGAAATGAGATACTACGTGAAGTGAAATGATGTTATGTAATGAGTGGTGAGATGAGATGTGATGTAAGATAAGATAAGATTATATAAGATAAAATAAGATAAGATAAGATGAGATAAGATAAGATACTGATGTTATGTAATGAGTGGTGAGATGAGATGTGATGTAAGATAAGATAAGATTAGATAAGATAAGATAAGATAAGATAAGATAAGATAAGATAAGATACT
>JABFQM010000764.1:0-29087 GCA_022816865.1 Zelostemma sp. ZL-2020
TGTATTTATGTATATTTGTGCAAATCCGTGGAACTTTGAAAAAAGAAACGGCGTTTGCGAGCGATAAATATTGGGTGTTCTTTTTGTCAAAGTTCCACTGTAAAATGGATGGCACAAAGTTACCAAGTCAACAAATTTAACGTATTACTTTTGTAAATATATATACGAAAAGAGAAAAAAGTCCCGTTGTAGGGTTACAAGTGAGGCTAAATCAGGGATGAACTACGTGTACAAAATGTTGTTTTACATTTCTGTAAAATATTCGGAAAGTATAAAATGTAAAATAAAGATATGACGCGATTCATTGTCCAGAATTTGTGGTTTATTTGTTCAACATTTAGTTCATAAACACAACAAAAATATTCCATTTGTCTACTGTAAACGATAAAAATAAAAATCTCAATCTCATGTAACGAAACCACTCGCATACGTAAAAATTACTTGCGCATATGTACAATTTTTGGTCATTGATTTCATTGCAATATTGGAACTCAAATCCAGCCCATTAATTTCTGTAAAGTTACATTTCCAAATGAATCCACATGGATGAAGAATTATTTACATATGTACAAACACGACCGTTAAAAACTCAATGGGTTATTCTCGAAACAAAACAAAACCGCCATAAATACTGATCTCTAATCCTAGTATTGCTTGCTCGATTGGACATTGATTTCACAACAACAACAATACTTTAACAAAATCGTAATACTGAATGGTCCGAAATGGACCACAAAATTCCTTATCTTAAGTTACGAATATATCAAAGTTAGACATATAAAATATTGTCAAGCATTTATCAAAACATCCTCTTTTTCAGAGTCTCTATCATCGCTTTGAGCAATATCTTGTTCAGTATTATAACCAGAGAAAGAAGAATTCGGAGCGCTGCAAGTCATCGTCGCCGAAGATTCCACGGAGTTCGTGAGAAGCAGAGTGTGCTCACTGGCGCTGCCCCAAGACTGATGGTAAACGCTGTGGCCGCGGATTCGACGACTCAGCGAGGAACTGACGACGCCCAGATGCTCCTTGAGGTCGCTGTGCACGTCCGAAACGTCCCACATCGATCTAAAAGTAAAAAACGTCGAATGAAAAATTCGCTCTTTTTCTTGCTTCCTTTATTTCCGCAGTACCTGAACGCATCCCACCAAGCTTGACTTCGGCCAAACGTTACAAAAGGTTTGTAGCTGAAACTGTAATGATGAGCAACCGCAGCGAGGAACATTTCTATGCAGATCAGAAAGTTCTGCAGCTTCGACGAGATGTGACTCATATCATTCGGGTCGTCGATGTCGAAAATACTCGAAATTATACCGTAATGTACCAGCATAACGATCGCCATTCCTTGACTACAAAAATTTAAAAACAGCGTTAGTTGATTCGAGTCACAAAGCTAAACGCCCAGAATCGCCCTTACGAAAAGGAGAAGAAAACCACGGCCTTGATGCAGAGAAATTTGCCGATCGGTTGCATCGGTTTCAGCGCCTCGGCATTCGCGCGGTAGAAAAGTACCAGGCAGTACATCGCCGTGAACTGAGACAAGTTATTCAGCGCGATCATGTAGGGAAACGCCACGTCCGCTCGTAACTCTCCCTCGCCATACACTCCGTTCAGCTCGCAGATACTGAAAAAAATCAGAGAATGTACAACGTTGATTTTACAAAGAAGGCAAGTTGTTTACAACGACGTTTACAAGGAAATGAGCGTGGTGATGGGCCGGACTGCGGTGTACTGCAAAATCCCGTGTTTACAAGTATGCACGAATTCGTGTCCCATTTCCCAGTTGGGCAAGCAGCACAGGGGAAACATATGTCCGATTTGAGGCGACATTGCGAGCCTGTGTTCCAGCTGATGATCCGCGTTCAAATATGCCAGCAAGTACATCATGAAATTGTAGATTACGTAAGCCTCGTAACATTCTCGGATGCAGTCGAAATAGATGCTGCCTCTTGGGAACACCAGTCCAATCCACTGTCGAAATAAAATTGAATTAGAGCAACCAACATCCCCGCAAACTTTGCTTCAAATTACCGCGTTTATAGCGTAAATCGGCACCATCCACAGGATTCTGAAAATGAAAATCGGGGATGAGAAATAGCAAAGAAGAAGAATTGATTGGGAAATGTGAATTGTTTGCGACGGAACCTTATGATATATTTTTGTAATCTCGGTTGAGTAAAGTGTATCACATGTCGCACGATTTCGTAGAAAGCGATGGGCAGAGCGAGAAGCACGAATCCTCCCCCGACTAAAGCGCCCTGGTCCTGCTTCTTCAGTCCATTTTTTATGGAATTTACCAAAAGGATAGGCACTATGATTATGACTAAGAGGGCGTAAAGACACGCCAGGATTGGTAAAATCCATCCTCTCCAATTACGAAACCAAGAGGGCATCGTAGGATGATTTTTGTGACGTCACGTAATTGTCATTTTCGGTTCGTCGTCTCTAAATAAACAAAAATATTTCGTTAGTCGAAGAATTATAATTATAATTATCGTTTAGAATTACTTTGGAAAGTCAAAAATGACAGCGGAATCGATTTTCGCAAGGAAATCGAGCGCGATAAATTTTTCATTGTAAATGAAACTGCGATTTTGAAAAGTGCATTGAATAATGAGTAATTACCTCGGTTTGCGACTTAAAAATCTTAGCAAATTATCATCCTCGAGGTACTGGCACGTTACGATATGTACAAGCTTACATTTACGAAATAACAATAAACCGAATGTTATGATTTTGACATTTCACTGTTCGCGTTGCTCAATCTCCGGGGGTTTCCGGTCGTCGTTTCTTCGTCTCTTTTCAGGGCGATGATTGAAGAGAGACGGAAAAAGTCCGCTGATTATATCAGCTGTCGATGTATTTACGAGGACAAAAGCCGTATCGGTGGATAAATTTTTAATTCAGCGAAGAATCGTTAGCGCAATTCATTGTAAAATTGGTTTTGAGGTTTTTCAAAAGTTATAATTTTCTCCTCGAAAACGAGTTTAGAAATTGGATAGTTTTCGTAGGTTGGTACGGGGCGAGAAGGGGGTGGGGATATTTGTCAATGGCGTCAAAGCCCAAGCACTGTTGTCATATTTTACTCTACAGTGTTTCATTATTTTGCTTTGTTTATTTACATCGCTCGAAAGCCGCTAAAACAAATCGAATTGTCCAGTTAAACCGAAGCCCGGTGAAAAAGAACGCGAGCGAAGTATCCATCCGGCGGGTTTCTCCCGTAATTCATGTCGGAATTATTACCGGAGATCCGAGAGCAGTGACCTTGGATCCGCTGTCACCTCCGAAGGTTTGTTTGGCGCGGAATTCGAATTTTCTTTCGAAACACGACCGATTTTTCTCAACTTCACCGATCGCGAATGAAACACGTTGAATTTCGGCTCGTTCGATCTCGACAAAAAATACTTTTCGTTCGTTTTATCCTTTTAATTTACGCCAACGTGAATTTTGCAGGCTCGACAAATGAAGATAATTTGCTGAGACTGATTTGGACGCGGATCAAAAATCATGGAAGTCGCCGCGGAAGAAGCGCAGGCTGTTCTTTTGGAAGGGATGGAGGGTACGCAGTACATCATTCAGAGAACCGACGGGGAATCGCTGAGCAAAGTTTTCGCTCTGACCGGAGAATTAATTTCCGAAGGAATGGTCGTGGACATGATAAACGGCGTCGATTCCGAGTACGCTACGGGGACCCAATATTACGAGAACGAAGATTTGCTTAGTCAAGACATGACCGAAGTACTTGAACCATTTGATAAAACTAGATAAATTCATTGTTATACATGCATTTTGTTTTGTAGGAGGATAGAAGATTAGCAGATGCTCTGGTCGCGGTGCAGCAGTTTCAAAAACAGCAGCAGTTGCAGTCCCAGTCTCACCACCAGGAACCGAACATAGCAAACGTGGCGCATTTGGGGAACCTGAGCACGGTCAACACCTACTCCATACAGGCTATCCAGGATCCGGATCCACCCCCGATTTATCCGTCCATACAAACATACAAAAGGTCGCAGAACGTGAAGGAAGAATTTATAAACATTAAAAGCGAGTATACCGTGGAAGTGGAGAATTCTGCTGAGAGCAACGACGATCCTGCCGCAGGCCCGAAGCGTTCGCTTCCCCATAAAAAGAGGAAAACTTGGGAGGAGCGGAAGAACCCGAGGAAAGTCAAGCAGATAAAAAAGAGCACTGCCAAGAGCAAGGAGAACGCGCGTCCTAATCAGGAGAATTCCACCGCGGATGCGGAGTCCCAGACTCATCAGTTCAAATGCGAACTCTGCAGCAGCAAATTCGCCACACAACTCACGTTCTTCGAGCATCTCAAAGTAGATTTTTGCGCCGTTCATGTTTAAATGGATTTATGAACAAATTTTTTATGTTCGTGTAATTTTGCAGGCCCACTACGAGCCTTTGAAAGAGGAAACTTCTGCGGTGCAGCAAACGACGAGCGTCACTTTGGCAGTTCAAAATATAGAGAGTCCTGAGATGGAAGAGTTTAGCGAGCCCGAAGATCTCATGGAAGGAATCAGGAGCGTCGGTGCGTCTCTTGTTTGAAAATCTGCTATGTTTTTCTTCGAGTTTTTTAATCGTGTTCTTTTTTTAGTCGAGGAAACGGAAGCTCACATAGATGAGGAAACGAGAAACTCGTTACCGGAAACCAGTACCAGGTCCTCGACCTGGTCTTTGACTCAAAACAATGAAACCGATGCTCAGTCACATTCCAAAACGTCGACCATCAATAAGGACGATCTTGAGGAAAATGAAACACCGGAAGGTTCGGAAGCGCCGAAAAAGAAGAAAACTAGTCGATCCAAGACTAGTAAATGTACTCAAATTTCGATAAATTCCACATGTAATTCTCGTGTTCCTAACTCGATGTTAATCCAGACGATTTTTCATAGTGGAGGACCTGGTGTGTCGTCACTGCGACCGAACTTTTCACCATAAAAACAGTCTTGTCTACCACTTGCGTTCCCACAGCGGAGAAAGGCCCCATCAGTGCGAGGAATGCGGCAAAAGTTTCTTCGCCGCGAGCGCTTTGAAGGTTCTTACATTTTTCCACCTGGAAAAACCTTTTTAAAAACCTTGACAAATCTGATTACATTTTTGTAAAAAACTTTGTAGGTACACAAACGCTTGCACAGCGGGGACAAGCCCTACAAATGCGAGGATTGCGGCCGTCATTTCCGGCAGTGGGGCGACCTGAAATACCACTCGACGAGCCTGCATTCGGAGCAAAAACAGTTCCAGTGCGAGTACTGCGGCAAAGACTTTGCCCGCAAGTACTCGCTTATTGTCCATCGCCGAATTCACACCGGGGAGAAGAACTACCTGTGCGAGTACTGCAACAAGACGTTCCGGGCGAGCAGTTACTTGCAGAACCACAGGCGCATTCACACGGGCGAGAAGCCCCACCCTTGCACGATCTGCGGGAAACCGTTCCGCGTCCGGAGCGACATGAAGAGACACATGCACACGCATACTCGAGGCCGCGCTGAGCGACCCGCGAACCGCAACATCACCGTCAAGGCTGACAACGAGGAAAACGTGGAAAAGGACGATGTAGCGAACAACAAAGCCAGGACGATCCAGAACCTGGTGCAGGAGCTGAAATTGGAGGTCGAACCTAACGGGATTGTCGAGATTGTCGCGCAGCAAAGCCCGGAGAGCATTTTACCCCACGAGGGAAGTCAGTCCTTGGATTATCCAGTTACCAGTGGAACCGAGAGCAGCAACGAGAAGGATCCTCTGGAGGCGGTCGTGCGAGATGGGGAAACTATGTTAGCGTTTTATTTTGTGTGCAGTTTGAGATGTTCTCGATTTTAACGATGTTTTTATTTTTTAGACCACCGTACTACTTCATGTAACTGAGAACGTGCTATAATTATTGGATCAATGCCAGCCATGCCACGCCACAATTCGGGAATTGCAAGGAAACAAGACGGAACCGAATGAATTTTCTTTGTATCATACGTAGTATTATAGACTCCGTAGTCAGCAGGGACTTTTTTCGTATAGCAGAATCGAGTTTTAAGCGAGGAAACTGTACTTTGCAATTAAGGCTCAGGTTGAAGTGATTAGTTGGCGAGGGGATAATAATTGTTTTCAAACTGGAGGATTTGAAATGACTTCGAGCCGCTCACTTCGTCCTGGGCGAAAATACATTTTTGACATTGATAAATGTACACCGAATACTTGTAACAAGACTGTTTATTACACTGAAAGAAAGACTTAGCATTTAGAGTGAACGAATGCATTCGTTGCGCCATTTTGAAACTATCACGAGATTTCAATGCAGATTCTTTTATACCGTTTTCAAATGAGAGAAAATCCTTTTTTTTTGTTAGAAAAGTAATTATTGTAAATACCGTCGATCGACGTATACAAATTTGAGATGAACGTGCAACTTATTTGTAATTAGGCAATTGTAATTTTACGACTTGATGACTCATTTGTTTGTACCCACGGAACGGCGTTGAAAATATATTTTCTATGTGATCGAGTTTACAGAAATTCGCGAGTATTTTATTGTCGTTTTAAGAAGTCGACGGGCCCGGATTCGCGGGATCTTTGCCGAGAAAAGCTTGGAGAAGAGAAGAAAAGTCCAGAGCTTCGAGAATCGGGCTCAAAATCTCCGCCGCGTCTTTGCTGGTAACTCTAAAATCACGTAATTTTTACATTCAAAATCTGACAAGTTTTTAATCCACTTTTCTAATTTACCTGCTCATTCCTTTAGCGCGTTTCCAATCGACGTACAAAGTCGTCACGATGTTGGACAGTTTCTCCAACATGTTTCCTTCCCTACTAATTTGAGCTCTAAGGACTTCCTCGTTCTTCAAAAGTTCCTGGTACTCGGTGCCGAGATTTTCCTGAGGATCCTGCTTCAGTCCCCATTCCTGCAACGCGTCCAGGATCTGGATCTTCTCCTTGACCTCGCGAGCGAATTTAAACCGCGGGAATATCAGCTCCAGAACTTTGGCCACGCTTCCTTCCGCGACGTCTATAAAACCTTAGTTGTAAAAGAAACAAAAAACGTCAAATGTAAAACTCACCGCACGAAACGTCGAGCTTCATTTTCCGCTTCGTCGCTTCCTTCATCAGCACGTCCCGCAGGATCATCACGGTCGAAATGTTTTCGCTCAGGAACGTCGCGCTGGCTTTCCTGGAAATGCATTCGCTTTACTTTCTCGACGTTTTTACAATTGTAATTGATTTTACTTGTATCTGCATTTCAAAAGCGACCCGATGAAACTGGAGGAATAAGTCAGCATCGCCTCGGATTCCCCGTTGACGATATAAGGCCTTTCGGGCACGTCGGGCAAAATCAGCCCGAGCCAAGCGTGCATCTGTTGAAAAAGTACATAAAGTTCTCCGGAATTTTACTCAGCGAATTGTCATTTAAATATTGTACTTCTGCGACTGTAAAATGTCCGTTCAGTTTCAGCTCGTTGAAAGGTCCGTCACGAGAGTTTTCGTCTTTGCCGTGTAATCTCGTGTGCAGGGACAACGCGCAAATCGGAATCTGGATCCTGCGACAGCATTTCGGCGGTATCTGGAAGCGGGAAAACGCAATCAGAGATTGATTGATTGCTCGTCAATTTGGGGCAGTACCTGGGAAGTAACGTAGACTTTCAGCGTTCCTGATTGTCCTTCAGCGGTTCTGAATTTTATGTCCAGTCTACTAGTATTGATCTGACGAAACAAAAATTTCATAATCTGCAATTTTTCTTTTTCATGTGAGGAATCGAACCTGGCACCGAAAAATCGCCAAAACGCAGTTTCCTTCTTTCGGATTGCACTCGGATAAGCTCACGACAGCGCTGCTGGACTCGACGTCGAGCAAGTCTAGAGGAATGTCGGACTGAAGCAGAATGTTATCTATAGGAGTGTCCAATTCCACCGATAGATAATACGAGGACTCGTCCTGGTTAAATATCATTCTAAAACGCAAATAACAATGTTAAAAAAGTAGCGAATTCTTCGAATGTAATTAATTCACCTGTAATCAACGGCGAGGATCAAAGGCGTCAAGTTCGGATCCGCGGTGGAAATTTCTCTGCTCTCGGTGAGCTTTTCCTCCAGCTGCATGATCTCCAGTTTCAACCTCATCATTGCGTCGTTGCTTTGACCAGTTCCGATGAGACCATGAGGCTTCGTCGTCAATCCGAAAATCCTACCGGAGTACGTGGTGACCAGGACTTCCGGGTATTCGAAGCACCCGATTCTCCCCCCGACGACGGTGCTGATGCTTTCCCCTGCGTACTGAAAATTTTTGGGATTTATCAGATTTTGGTTTTACAACAATTCGGTTGTTTAATGTATTTTGTAACTGACGTGTCTATGTCTCAGGGTCAGCATCGAGTCATCTTCCACCGAGAACATGTAGACTTCGACGAAACCGTCCTGCCTGCCAACGATGAGGTCCAGGCCCTCCTGCAGCTCGTACGTGTCCAAGCACGTGATTTCAGAGCCCGGGAATTTCAACAGCCACGTCACTCTCAAGGTCTTTGTTCCATCCACGATGAGGAGACCGATTTTCCCGTCGACGGTTCCCACGAGGAGACGATCCATGGAATCCTGTTCGCCCTCTCTGTCAGGAAAAAAATTGTCAATTTACAAACATCCTCGGGACATTTTTTTTAGCTGAAAGAAAAAGGACCTGCAGAGAGCCAGTACCGTGGGGACACTCGGGAGTCTGAGGACGATGGGTCCTTTCACTCCTTGCAGCAGTCGCACCTGGAAGGAAAATGAGAATATTTGTTGGAATTCGATCAAAACTTCGAAATTGTAATTACCGCGCAATCGCTGCAAGCGAGGACTGCGTAAACCGTAGAATCTTTCCCTGGCAGAAGCACCACGTCGAGTAACTTTTCCCCGGCTAGATAAGAATCCGCGTCTTTGCAGTCCCGGTACCTGTGGTACACGTCTCGGGCACAGGCCGCTAAATCCGGTCCCAAAACGTACCTGAGATTTAAGATTTCGATGGAATTTGAGTTTTCGAATCGAGAGAACAAACTCACAAGGCGACGATTGGTTCTATGAGACTCGTGTCGAACTCGAGGAACATTTTTCCCTTTTTTGTGAATCCTTGCACGGTGTTTGCGCGAGCGACGAATATTTTGTCTTTCACCGTTCCCATTGAACCGCCGAGGACGATTTTCTTGATCGGCGGGCCCGGCGGCGACTTGAACACCGACTGCAATTCGCCCTTTTTCATCCCTAAACATTCGCTGTATTTTGGTTCGGAGGAAATGCAAAGTTTTGGATAAATTACCGTAAATGTAGACGAGTCCCTCGCGATCACCGACGACGAATTTTTGGGTCTGCTTTGGGTCCGATGTCGGCAAAACTCGGGTGCTTCCATGTGATGTCACTCCCACGGTCACGTAATCGACTTTCGTCAGGTTGAGTGACATTTTTGTGATTTTATCGCGGATGGAAAAAACGAATTGAAAGTTTTCTTTGATTTTTATGATTTCGATAAAAAATGAGTGGAAAATTGTGTATGTTTACGAAGTGTTTTACTCTTGGGTGTTGTACAGATCGATTTTACTATGGTAACTCTAAACACAACAATTCCTGGATTGAAAGTTATAAACATTGTTTTGAGGAAAATAAAAAAAGGAAATTGCATCGTTTTTGTATTGAAAATAGTCTCAATAGTGAGAAATACGTAAAATTTACAATTGGCAATTTCAATAATTTGACATCTTTTTCGCGCGCACTGTCTGATTGGTTCATTCAAACTTCTCGGCTCCTGCGCAGTCGACATTGTTTAATGTTGTTTTTCCTCGGGGCAGTGCACATTAAAAACCACGGATTTTGCTGTTTCGTTGATTATCAAGAAAAACAACACTCATTCTAATAAATAAAGCAAAATTTATCACCGATTTCAAACTACTTTCTCCAGTTTTAAAACTTCGAATGTGCGTAAGACTACATACACAGAACGCAACATAACCTCACAATGAGCAACAAAGCGAATGCATCTGGTAAAAAAAACACTTTCTTCCTCTTTTGACCCATCAAATATAGGAAATTTGATCTAAAACGTGAATTTTACATGCTTTCGAGCAGAATAATGTCAATTATTGTCATTTTCACATTTCGATTTTTCGCAATTAAATTTTTTTTATCCTTTAATTAAAGGGTTTTGCATTGTTTTCATTTACAATTAATTTATACCTTTTTTAAGCAGAAACAGACCCCGTGCAGGAAGAATTAGCCGGTCGAGTCCGCGAAGTTGGAAATTACGCAATTTGGAGTTTGTCGAGTTGCAAACCTGGTTTTGGGGTTGATCAGCTACGAGATGACATCACTGAAACTTATTGGCAGTCGGACGGCCAACTCCCTCACCTTGTAAACATTCAATTCAAAAGGAAAACCACCATTCGCGACGTTTGCATTTACACCGATTACAAGCTCGACGAAAGTTATACTCCGAGCAGGTGATCTTTTCCAACTGCAATTTTCTCCCTAAAAGAACTCGTCGAAAACAATTGGAATTTAACGTTATAAATGGATTTGGGAATTGAGAGTTCAATGTCTAATTTTACAGGATAAGCATAAGGGCAGGGACAAATTTCAATGATCTTCAGGAAGTTGAGGTGATGGACTTGAACGAGCCGAGCGGTTGGGTGGTGATTCCGGTGAAGGACATGAACGAGCGACCTATAAGAACGTTCATGATACAGATAGCGGTCATAAGTAATCACCAAAATGGAAGAGACACTCATATGAGGCAGATCAAAGTTCACAGTCCAGCGCAAGACATCGCTGGTCCACAAATGCAGCACATTCCTGGCCAATTCGTCACGAACGAATTCCAGAAATATGCCATTATTAGATAGACTTTTTAAATGAGACTAAATTGATTGTAATTAGGAATTAAAATGTTGTTTAAGAGTAAACTGAAATTTTGTTACTGAAGTCAACTTGATTCGTAAATAATTTGAACAGCTGATGAATTTCAATACAAACTTCAATTTATTAGCATTCATGTTTAACTGTACAAATTAGGAAAATGATATGAAAATGTATATTTTTTATTTAAACGCCATTGCAACGATCATGCGGTTTTGCCTTCTAAACCAAACAGTTCTTTAAACACGTGCTGCGAATCGTGTTCTGTTAAGTATTTCAGAAGCAGGCCCATATCGTTATGGCGTTCTGAAGTAGGAAAAGTTATTTCTTGAAAGTCGGAGAATTTCCTGTAACTCTCGACACTGCTGTCGCACGCTTCCTCCTTCTCGAGAAACTTGACTAATATTCTATGCCAGTTCATGAGTTTTACCTGCAAAAAGCATGATTATAAAGCTTGACAATTTAAATTTCATTCTTTTTTATTTTTCAAGTAAATCGACCTGCTGCCACCAGTACTCGCAGTCGTCCAGAGCACCCTCGACGCAGATTATCCCAGGCTTCCCGGCCAAGCAAAATCCAGTCAGAGAATTTTCCCGAGCTATCTCCGTGATCTCCTTCCGTTTGATCTTGCTGTAAATGTGGTGACTGTAAACCCAGTACCTCGAGAATTCCAAGGCTGCCTTTTTATCCCCTTTATCCGGACTTTTGACTTTTTTATCTTTGTTCGGAGTCAGGTATTTGCCTGCGTTATCCTGCAGCCATGAAATCAGCTCGTAAATTATTGGTTCCCCTTTTTCACGACTGTCTATAAATGACGTTAAAGATTTGTTCAGGTTCAACTGCGATGCCCGGTCCAAGGACGATCCTCTCACGTAAACCTCGGGGTCATTGTTCGGGTACTCCTGGGGAAGGCTCACGTCCAGCTCGACGTTGCCCTGAAAGGATCCATCGGTAAAAAGGAACTCCGAATGAAGTTTTCTAATTCGAGTATCAAAAATTGTACCCAGAACGTCGAAATAGCGACGCTGTATTCCAGCCTCGGCGGAATTGTAACTCCGGAATTGCTGATGAAATCGTTGATGTCAGCCAGTACCCCGTGATCCGTTACCTTCAATTCTTCTGGAAAAACGGACTGTAAAGCCTCTACCTCGTAGACCTGAGCCGTTAGGTTTTCTTTTGTTACGTTGAAATTGGACATCGCGTTGTAGTTCGATTGCACGGAACATATGTTTTGAAGCGAGAGGACGAAAACAATAAAAATTTCCTTTCATCCGGAGATTACGATAACAAAATTCGCGCCGTTTGCTCGCGTGTGTACTTTCACGACTTTCACGTGCTAACACACCCCGGGTTTGTCAATCAGCTGCGACAGCCCCACGTCTGCTCCTGCCAGCTGACAATTATTCTTAATCTTGGAAAATTCACGATTTCGCTTATCTCTTTCGTCTCTACTTTTTTCCGCGATGTTTTGTCGTTATCAAAAAGTCACTTTACGTAATTTAACAAGAAGAAAATATGCATACAAATGAAGGAAATAAATATTCGGAATGTTATTCTCGGAGAAATGTGTTTTGACGTTCACGAAACGAATGCGCATGTGCAGTAAGACCACGTGTTTTGAAACGCGGGAATTACTTCGAACCCTATTTGCGGAGCTTGTTATTCCGTTTCAAATGTAGCCAATGGAGTGTCGGTAAATGCCGAGCCAAACAAACGGAACTGACCAATCACAATTGAGTATAAAAGCGCAAGTTAGGGCAGTAGAGATTTGTAATTTGCGTTGTTTTGCTTGCGAAATCCGGTCGTATATCGATCCCGCGACCTTCGTCTTGTTCAATCGCTATTCCGTCGTTCAGACATTCCCAGATATGAAGAATACCCAAGAAATGCGAGACGTCACCGACCAACCGGCTTGGATCGTACGGATCGCTTATCGCGTGTGTATTTAGCACCCTCATTTTACTGCACGTTAATTCATCGTTACATGTTTCCTTTTCCATGTTGTTATCGGAAATCATCCGTTTTCAAATTCAATCGCATTTTTCTAATCACGAAAATAAGGACATGCATTGTTTTCGCTGTTTTTCGATCTTTCATTTCGTTATCGTAAAAAAAAACAAAAAATCTTCCATTTTTCATAAGCAAAATACATTTTTACGTCGATGAAATGGTCGATTGAAAATTGGTAACAAAATTAACTGGAGAACTGTAATTAATTTGTTAATTTCGTGCATGAGATACTGGTTATTAAAAAACCCAGACTAATTGAAAAAATTATTACTAACAGCAACTGAGCGTCATGACCGGTGTCACGGATCCTTGCGTGCCGAGATCGGACCCTGGTACAATCATTGAGAAACCCGTTTTTAACAGCGCGAGACGCCTCCTGGAACTTCCGATATTAGCATCGTTCACCAGCACAGTATCCAGCGCGTACACGTCGATAAAGCAGTCGCACGTCACGGTAATGTCGATGCTGAACACGACCGAGGAAGGACTGGAAAAAGGAGTCGAATTGGTCAGCCCGATAACGGAGAAAATCGGAACCACCCTGGAAACTCCGCTGAAAAGCGTCGACAGCGTAATTTGCATGGGTCTCGACTTCCTCGAGGAGAACGTGCCCACTATCAGCAGGCCAACGCTGCACTTTTTCGATTTTATGCAAACTTGCTTCAGGTTTTATTCAAGATTTTCTTGGGTTTTGTAAATTGTATCTTTGGACGCTAATTTGGCTTTTTTTTGCAGGAGTACTGTTTCGTCTATGGCGGGATTTTATTTGTCCGCTGTGAATAGTATACAGAATATATCCCAGATAACAATAGAGGATGTAAAAGCTAACGATTCGGGAGAAAATGGAGGGGCGAAGAAGAATTACTGAGACTCGGGGTTTTCGCTGGCACGAGTAACTTTGGTTTTTAGCTAAATGCAATATGACGTTGCGCTCTTAGAAAATGAATGCCAAATCCGTATCTTGAGGAATGATTTTTTGACTAGGAAACGAGTTCTTAGAGTCGCTGAAGAAATTTGGAAGCGAATTATGTATATTGAAACTCTGTACTCGGAGTGTCGATTTTTTTTATTTAACATGGATACTGTAAATGTTTTTGAAGCTTTATTTTATGAAATATGTGTGTACGTGTGATGCGAGAATTTTCACCGAAATTATTTATTGAAATCTCATTGTTCATTGTTTTTCAATGTGTTGACAAAACGAATCGTTTTTATTGCGGTACTTTATACATTCGTTTCGGATAATTTGGATTATGACTGTATAAAAGCACAAGTTTAGGCACCTGGGTGTGTAATAATTCTAACTATGATTAAATTGATGAATTACACATGTAATTGTAGGAAGCAACCATACATTGAAATATTATAATTGTAATTTCTGCGGTGTAATATTCGAACCCGATGGCTAAAATGTCACTGAAAATACAAGTAAAGTATTCGAAAAAATTATTTTATGCATTTTTTACTCCAATTTCGTAATATTTACTTATTTGTTTATTTGAATTTAAATTTTTTACATCGTATCGTTGATATGACAATTTTTCGTAAATAACTCCATAGAGATGGCGCTGACTTTCAGCGACGTTACTGACGGAAATCGAAGCTAACTTCATTCGGAAACAACCCTGTAGCGGGTTGGTGGAGACCACTGAACTGATCTGCATATCACTGGCTTTCAAAGTTTCAACCAGTGTTCAGTAAGTTCAATTGTTTTTCTTCTTTAAGCCCGGGGACACAGGAAAAACGTAGAACGTAAAACGTCGTTGTGTCTCTTTCTCCCTGATGAGGAGAGAAAAAGACACAATCATGTTTCACGCTCTACGTTTTTCCTATAAGTATATGTGTTTTCTGGACTTTATGCCTGAACTCAGGCATAAAGTCCGCGAGCGGCGCTGACTACTTTTATGCCCGATCACGTGACTTGTTGCACTCGTGAAAATATTCAAAATATCTTGTTGGAATAGATTTGTCGTAAGCGTTACGCCGGTAACTAAAATTCGTGGCTGTAGAATAAAGAATCGGAAAATAAAAAAGTGCAGACTATACAAGTGAGAATAAAGTTAATGCGGTAATCATTTTTAATAAAAATCGATTAATAGAAGCTTATACAGGCGCAATTGCTTACAGGAATAACTAAAATGCCACAGCGTTGTGTGTTTCCAAACTGTAAATCGAGCAAAGATGCCTGTGAGGAAGACGTGCTATTTTTCACGGTTCCCCGAAATCCCATTCGCTTCAAACTGTGGGAAGAAGCCATTGCTTGTCCGAATTTCAAATTGAAGCAAAAACAAGTGGTTTGTTCTAAGCATTTCGATGTGAGGGACATAATTCAAAAACGCCAAATACGGGACAAATTTAACAAGGATAATATTATTGGCGAGGTGAATAACTTGCTAAATGTATTTCAAAATCATATGCTTATGATAATATGTAATTATGAAATTCAATTAATCCAGACACACTACAAAAAACCGAAATTGCGAGAAGGAAGTTTGCCGTTGTACAAGTCTAATAGATCACCCAGGCCAGTCAATAATGAAGAGCGCCAGGAATCAATAAGTAACCAAAGTTCACGAGAGTTTTTTGAGGAACACGATTATTGTGAAAAGGAACATGTCTTACGGAGCAAAAGTTCTGATGATACTAAATCCACTGAATGTTATTCTACTCCTACTCGTACCGAAGCAGAAGAACATGTTTTCGAAAATGGAAATGAAGCCGAAGCATATTTATCTGAAGACAATTACCTCAACGCAGAATTTGAAGAAAAAAGAAGAAATGAATCTACTGAATCTATTCGAGTCGATGATCAGAGTAATGGACATAAGACAGAAGAAGCAAAAATTATATTTTCTTTTGATGACGTTATCGCTGCTACAGATTTAAATTTGCCGCTTTCGTGGTCTAAATGTGCAGTAACGAAAGAAATTCCCTGCGTCGTTTTAAGTGAAGTAATTTCGAGAAAAATCGGTACAGAAATTAAAGTGACTCCTTCGAAGCAAATAATAATAGGTACAGATTTAAATATAAATTTAGCGATCATGGGCAAACGAATCGATCCGGTATCTGTGGAATGCCAAGCAAAAGTTAGAAGCATTGAAGAATTGAAGTCAGTGCTAAAAAGAGTAATCGTTTTGAAAGTTTGCTCAGGTGTCTCATCTACAGCTAAATTTGATAGTAGCTTCTCGTACCAGGATGCTATATCAATGTATAGGCATGTTCAATGTTGCTTTGTTGTGGAAAAAGGTAATTAAGATGTTACTTTTATGAATGATAATAACAATGTTTTACTTTCGGATTCATTTTCCAGGCAAAAGATGCTGTTTTTGTGAAAAATTGAAAAGAGCCATCAAACAAAAAACTTATCGATTGCAGACAAGAGCTAATGACGAAGCTAAAACATCGTCAAAAAAAGGAAAAGCGCTATCCAACAAGTACAACGTAGTGAACGCTGCATCTTTGAGAAAAACTTGATCTTGTCGCAGAAAATTAATAAACCGATTTTATCGCACCCTAAAAAACTCTCGAACAAGTAAATATCCGAAGCGTTCCAATTGAAAAAATTTTATTCTGAATCAATCCAAATATTTGGAAAATTCTGGAACATCGTGACATCGTAACGACAACTTATTTCATCAAAGCACATCGACACATTTACGCTGTTTATCAATGTCATTAATTCATAATAATTCACATAATATATAGTTAAAGAGCAATTTAAAATACATTATCAATCCTTATCAGACACACTAAATGGCCAAAAAGTACTGGAACACCTAAGACACGTACCCTCTGTTACGTTTACCTTATTATTTGCAAATATTACACAATTCTAAAACTTGGCTCTTCCCTGCAATTCGTGGCTCCAAAGCAAGGTAATTTTTAAAAAGTGTTCAAGTTGGCGCCACTTGCAAAACGTCTGATTGGACGCTTGATGTTTGGTGAATTTCAATGAGTTCTCTCTATCCGGTGGTAACATTGCAACAACAATTACAGGCCGCCATTTGCCGCTCTTTACCGAACGTGTGTTTTACCGCCATACAGATACTTCGCGTTGCTAAGTTCGTAATCGTAGCATAATAAACGCACAACCGAATTTACGTCGCGTCACGCTCAAAGCACATTATTCAGTTGCTGCATCTTCTCGTATTACTACTTCGTCTGAATGCGAAACAAAACATCGTCTGCCCGCCCTTCACACTAGTATAACATGCAGAACATTTGTTTTCTTTGCGCTAGCGACGAACGAGTCGTCGTAGACGTTAAATCGAACCCCGACCTCTTCAAGAAAGTCGAGTCCTGTCTGTCAAGTAAGGTATATCTTTTGTTTATTTCACCCGTAACAAATATCCGCTATGAAATTCGACCGACTCCGACAATTCAAGACGCGTCCATTAATTGCGCTAGTTACTTATCTCATTCCAGTTTTTTACTCGCCACCGTTACTTGTTTGCGTTCGAAAAAAGTCAGAAAAACAAAGAAACAGCATTTGTTTCGCATTTCGCGGGGCAACGAACACCTTTTCACGATACAAAATCGGGTCCAAAATGTACTAATTTACATCGACGTTATAACCTCAAAATCGATCACGTTCGGTTTTTTTTCTCCCGAATTTCGGGAAATGGTGTTTCGTCAATCAATAGTTGCCACGGAAAATCGATTTTTATCTCGTTTCAACGATGAACAACGAGTAACGATGTGTTTTACAATTGTCTTTTTTCCGTAGAAACTGGAGAAACAGTCAGTGCCAAATATATGCTACAAATGTGCGTACGAGGTCGACCAATGTAGCAATTTCATAAAAAATTGCAAAATTTTAAGAGGCATCAAAATCAAGCGAAACTGTTGCTGCCTGTGTCAGGAACCAGGCAAAAAAGGACGAATCTTCGATATCTGCAAGGAAAAAGATTCCATTACTGGACCCTTGGAGAAGATTTCGGGCATCTTTAATGATGACGTAATTGATAACATAATTTTACAGAGCAACAATATTCAAAACTATCTAACAAATTAATTTTTCTTTTCCAGCTGAGCAGCAATTTGGTTGTTTTAATTTGTCTACATTGTCGTTACCACCTCGACGTTTTATATGATTTGAGAGTGATTTACGAGGCTTCGAAGAATGTGACTATAAACGGAGCAGGATTCAGAGACGAAGTAAATGCAGTAGAATATCAAAATCCTTTAGCACTTTCTTGGCTAACAAAGTTGTTTTTTTTTAGACGAAAACCGAGGTGATACGTCGGAAAACTACAAATCAAGTAAAACTTGAGTTACAAACTCCGTCGGACACGGACAGTGATTCCAGCACGATGGTGCGTGGCAAGAAAACCAGACAATCTAGCAAATCCCGTGAATGCGAGAGATGCAAATGTACAGTGGAAGATGGAATGGACATGTTCCGGTTCCACAGAACTGGCCAGACAGTCTGCAAAAGTTGCTGGACAAAGGAAGATCACAACAGGCCAAGTTCGTTGAAAAAAACCCGCCCGAAAACGGCAGATACTAAAAACTGCACTGTTTTCCTGAAGGATGTTTTAAACAATGATCTTTCGAGCGATAACATGCCTTATAAAGTCGAGAAGGACGAATACGGGAACTCGACTTACATCGTCACTGCGGAAAGCTCCGAGACCGAAAGCAGTCCACTAAAAAAGCCTAAGATTTCAAAAACTCAACAGGGTAAAAGCAAGACTTTGAAAAAGACGAGCAAACGGTTACAGTCAAGTTCGATAAGTTCGGATTCCGATGAAAGACGAGTGACACGAAGCACGCGTTCGTCTTCAAAAGATCCAAAAGTGGCGACGAAGAGCAGCGTAAAGTCCGAGCAGAGCAACGACGAGGAAAAGCGAACGATGAGACCAAGGATGCAGAAACGGAAAAACGAGGTTCTTATTGATGAGCCCAGGCCAAAGAGAACCCGGGGAAATTCCGCATCCCGTCCAGAGTCTTCAAACTCGACAGTCAAACCTACCGTGCAGAAGAAGAAGCAAAGCGCAAAAAAGGCCAGCGTTTCCATGGACAGCGTTGACACTTCTTCATACACTTGCGCCAACTGCGACCTCGGATTTGAGACCAAATTACTCTGCTGCACTCACGAACTCACGCATTCCAAGAATCTGGAAGTAAAGTTGTACAGGTAGTTTCTTCGTTTTTTTTGTTATTCTTTAGAAATAGTTGATCTTTGCTCATGACAAATGCGGTTGTTTTTTTTCAGAGTGAAATCCGAGATGCCCCCAATTATTCCTGAGGATCCGCTGGAGGAGGAGACAGAGCAAGAAGTGAACAGTCCTGTAGAAGAAGCCTCAAATTTAGCAGAAAAGATGGGGTCGATCGCACTTCTTGCAATTGAGGAAGAGAAGAGCGACGAAGTAGACACGTGCATAGAGACTATTGTCGAGAAAAATGTTATAGAAGAATCTGTAGAGAAATCGGAGGAGAATAAGGAGATTGAAGAGAATTCTGAAACAAATGTTGGAGTAAACGAAAACACTGAATCGGAGACTACGCCGACGTTGAATTCTTTGCCTGCTGTAGATGAAGAACCAGTTGCTGCTGAAGAAAAGGAGGAGGCCGCAGAGGAAAATAAGGAAGAATCTGAAGATAAGGACCAAGAAGTAACAACAGAAATCGCAGAACAGCTCAAAGACTCGATAGAAAAGAGCAAACTCGAGGAGACGGTGGATAAGGATGAATTGACAGTCGAGGATGTGTTGAAAGATGCCACAGCTGAAGCTGTGAACGAAGAGAAAATGGAAACTCCGATACCAGAAACAAGTAAGTTTGCTAAGAAGTTTTGAAATGTAATTTAATTGTTATTATCAATTTATAATTTACAAAATTGTTTTATCAGCAGTTGAAGAAGACAAACCTGAAGGCAAGAGTGACACCGAAGAAAAGCAGAAATCCGAGAATATCGAGGACCAGGAGAATTTGGAGAACAGCGAATCGTTGTCAAATGGAAATGAGAATGAAACAGATAATCCGATGGAGACAAGCAATGCAGAGCATAAAGACACATCAAACGAAAATGAAAAAGTGGATGAAAATGTAGATGAAGCAGTTGAAAAAGCCACAGAAAAAGTACCGAAAGACCTTCAAGAAACGGATGAAAATGTAGAAGAAGTTATAGAGGAAACGACGAATGATGTTCAAGAAATTGATGAAAAGGACTCCGAAAAGTTGGATAAGGTTCAGGATGTTTTAGAAAATGTTTTGGAACATTCTCAAGAGACGATAAAGGAGATGGAAACTTTACCAGAAAACACTGAGCAACTTGTAAAAAATTCTTCGGAGATCGATGACTCTTCAAGGCAAGCAGGAGAGAAAGAATGCGCCCTAAAGGAATTAAAAAACAGCGCGGACATGCCTTCCCTCGATCCACTTTTGGATGACGCAACTGCAGAGTAAGAAACGCGATCAATTGTAAAGAAGATATTTAAGTTTGATGTTCAATGCGATTATTTTGTAAAGATTAAATTGTTTTTGCAGGAAGAGTCAAGAAGTGCAATCTACTGTAAACCATTGAATCGCTGAAGTGGAATTATAATTTCAATATACATCTTTTGAAGTATGACGAATGGAACAATACGCCGTATTGGGCTATGCCCAACATTTCGAATTCTCCACACTGTTCATTTCGCCAAGTCTTGGTGTCTTTAAACTTCGAAAATCTCAATTATAACAAAAGGTTTTGCTCGAATAACGCGTTTGTCACTTCCATTGTAAATATCTTCATAAAATTAACTTTGTTTTATAGTGTTTGGAATATCTTTGGTAAAAAAGAAACAATTCACGCGATTCATTAGCCTCGTGACTTTGCAGTTTCTTTTCATTCAATCGAAAATTGCAAGTGGAGTTATACTTGCAATTATTTTTTTTTTTAGAATCGATTGATACAAACCAAATGTAGAATGCTACTTTTAATTAATTTTAACTTTTCGTATATTCTAGTTTATACTCTTAATTACTCGATTGTAATAAACTTGTGTATCAAAGAAAAAGGAACAGTAAAGCTATGAAAGGAGAATAACGGTTTGCTTAGAAAATGAAGCTTTTGCAGCAACCCACTGCATTATTTATTGCAAACAACTGCGGGATCATAAATATATAATGACAAGTGAAATATATAAAGTAATAATAACAATAATAGTAGTAATAATATTAACGCAGCATACACAAACACTAAACGATTCAATTTACAACATGTACAACGTGCTTGTCTCGTCCTCGAGCCATCTCATTCACTTGCTTAAGCCGCGGCTCTGACCGTCTTCCTGGGTGCAAGTTCCACCTTGAAACCTTCGGCCCTCTTAAGGATGATGTCAGCCTGGAGCCTGAAGTCGGTTTCTTTCACGGTAGACCTAATGCGGTAGTTCCTCAGTATCGTCGACAAGAGAATCTTCAGTTTGAGCATGGCGTATTTGCGGCCGACGCAGGATCGTGGTCCCGCCGAGAAAGGCACGAACGCGTAGTAATGACGGTTCGCCGTCTTCTCTGGCAGGAAATTGTCCGGGTTGAAGGTGTCGGGATCCGGATAGATATGCGGCTGGCGATGCATCTTGAAAGTCCCAATAACCACCGTGCACCCAGCGGGGATCGTGTAGTCACCGGAAACTGAAATTCCATATTTTTAACCACGAATTTAACGTTTTTTTCTTCCAGGTTTACCTAATTTCAAGTCGGTTTTAATTTCCCGGGCGATGATGGGCACTGGCGGGTACATGCGGAGAGTTTCCATGAGGCAGCGCTCCAAGTATTTCATTTCCAGGGTGTCCTGGAACGTCGCGGGCCTGTCGCTGTCGCCGAAGATTCCGTCAAGCTCTTGGATGACCTTCTCCTGGATTTCCGGGTGGCAGCCCATCATCGAGAGGAAGAAGCTGGAGCCGGAAGCTGTTGTGTCGTGACCCTGGAAAAATTCACGATTCAAAAATCCGCGAGAATTTTTTTACCGGGGAAAGGAAGCCGCGGTTACCTCGAACATGATGGTGTCTACTTGTTCCTTGACTTCCTCGTCGGTGAGGACGACGCCGTTCTGCGAGGCCTCCACCAGGAGGTCCAAGAACGCGAGCCTCTTCTTCTCACCGACGTCGTTGTCATCGACGTCCAGGTCGTCCTTCAAACCGGCCGATTGACCGAAGGAAAGTCCTTCGACCACGGTGGTGTTCTGTAACGAATTTTCTTGTACGTCGAATCTTTTTCCTGGAGTTTTTTCCTCATTTACCTTGTTTTCTTTCTCGTTCTTGTCGGTAGTGATGATGCTGCGTTTTCCGGATTTGAATTCTTCCTTCTTGCGTTTGATGACCTTCTTCGTGAGCCCGTGGATGACCTCCAGGAGTTGCATCTGGTCCTTGCCGTATTTCGTCAGGTTGAAGAGCCAGTCCGGCCTGAGCCAGACGCGGGTGTGACGGAGATGAAGGATGTCGCACATCCTGGAAGAAATTTATATGTTTTCAACCGTTCGAGCTTTTTTCGCAGAGGAAAATTTACTTCATGACAGCCATTGCGTATTCGAATCCACTGCGATCCTGGGTAGTTTTCGAGACTCCCATCGCGGTTTCCAGCAAGATTTCCACGGTGGTTTCCGACATGTAGTCGTGGATGTCGATTTCCTTGGTTCCCTGTTTGCTCAGCTTCTCAACGACGCAACGAGAGTTGGCGTTGAAGAGGTCGATGAAGCTCTTCAGGACGTTCAAATGGAAAGTCGGCGCGATCAGTTTTCGGTGAGCGCGCCATTTTTGTCCTGCAAGGAAAGAAAGCGCGCTCTTTTTCGTTCTTTTTTTTTCTTTCAGAAAATCAGTTGAAACCTTTTCTCACCGTTGGAGATGAGGAGTCCATTTCCCAACCAGGGTTTGAAGAAACGGTATTCGGCGGATTTGTCGATGTAGACGTTGCTCGAGAGGATGACTTCGACGTCACGGGGGTCAATCAAGAACACCACCAATTTCGGCCCGATCCATAGCTTGATGACTTGGTCGAATTCAAACGATCTTTTGTAAATGTTAGCGAAGATTGCTGAAAAGAAAAATTTAATTTTACGTGAATTCGAAACTCATGAGAACTTTGTTTTCAGAACTTACTGTCAGAGCTTCCCATTAACTCGTGAGCGTTTCCAATGAGGGGGAGGCCTTTGGGTCCGGGCAGTTTCTCGGCGAGTTCAAGCATATGCGCCCTTGAAACGCGGAAGTAGATGTATAATAGGACCAAGGCAGGAACTAAAAGGCTTAAGAAAATGGTGGTGGCGGAAAGTCCAGTGGCGGAGACCGCGGCCACCGAGCCGGCCACCACTTCAGGTCCAGCTGCAGACATGATTGTATTCTGAAAGTAAAAGTAATTTAGAGCCGAAGGTTATAAAATTGCACTCGACGAATGCCACTGAATTCCATTTTTTTTTTTTTCAGCACTGAACTCGAGGCACGCGATTAATCCTTCACTTCGCAAACACTTATTGGATAAAAGTCACTGCAATCCTGAGGGAGGAAAATTCTGCAGTTTCACCCACCTACGATGGAGAGTTGACGAGTTCCAGTCGATGAACCACCACCGAACTGCTTGCCCTGGAGAGCCGCGGACCTTTTATAACCGCTCCCGCTTCGACCGAGCTTGTCATAATTTATCGTCGCTTACGAGCTTTATTAGAATCGCTAATTCCGAGAACCGATGTTACTCGGCACATTTAGCTACCTGCTCTTTGTTTAATTTTCGTTTGTCACAGTAATACTTTTGCCGACTTTGTAATTTTTGGCTTTATCGAGCGTTTCTTCCGCGATTCCTTGAATATTTTTGTGCACGTTTGTTTTTGAATTTCGAATCATCGACGAGGAAAAATTGTTTTAATTGCAAATTTAGTTTGTTACTTTTGAGAGAATGGGTAGAATGCGATTTTTTTGAAAAATTTGGGTGCGAAATGTTTGTTGTAAATAATGTTTTGGCATTACGAACGCGTGATTGTTGAATACGGACATTGCAATGTCATTGTCACCTGTTTTAGGCGGTGACGAAATCCTGGAAATTTGAATACTTTGTAACGCATGCACTCTCTTTTCCTATTGAAAATGTTGTTAACTATGCAGCTTCGAAATTGAAAAGTTGTCGATCATGTTTAAATTAGATTTTCTGCAATAACAATACTTTCACGAAAACAATCGTTATCTGTACAATAAATAATAAGAATTCAAGTAAAAACAATATAGATAAAGTCATTTATAAACTAAATATACTTGGATTGACAAAAATGTTCATAACTAAACAAAGTGTCAACAAAGTTGCATGAATTGTTGGTTTTTACAAAAAAATTATCATTTCCGAAGCGAAAGATCGCGGATCGAAAAGTTGAAACCTGTAAAGTAAAATATTTCATCGTTTCTCATTTTTCGAAAGTGTTTAATTTCCTTTTTTTTACTTTTGAGGTCGTCTGGGGTGGAAAAAATGTAACTGGGTACAAAGCAAATATCCTACGAAAAAATTGATCAGTCTTTACATTTTCGGAGAGTCAATTTCAAAGACTTGTAAGTACTGCTGACGATAGGTCACTGACAATGACCTGGATGTCCGGTGATTGTAGGCAAATGCGATCGATACATTGTTCCCTCGTGGTACGTAATATATCGCATCATACGTATAATCCGTTGTTTTCATCAGAAAATTGTCTGTTCTACGCATAATCGTGAAATTACTTTCCGAAGTGATTTGCAAAAGATCCGAATGTTTTACAAAGTCATGTTCCTTAATTTTATTTTTATTTTATTTCGCCGAAAAAACATTTACTTTTTAATAAAATCCACTTTATAAAAGTAACAACAATACAGATCTATTTATTTCCCATTCAAATAAATTTGTAAAATATTTCTTTGTTTTCGTACTACATAAACACAATTTTCAAATTTTAAGCACATTTTCCTCAACATTACCGCCACTTCTCAAACATCGCGATTCTCTCGAAACCTTGATCGATACATCGTAATATCTTGATGTTTTTAAGAAATCCGAAAAAATCTATAATTTCTCATAATATTTATGTAATTTTGCAGAAGAAAGTCAATCATTTTTTGCTAGCATCCTTCTGAAATATCATCAACATTCCTTATCATTTTTTTACAATTTATCATGAACTTTAAAGAAATCCCTGCAGAGAGCGCTAAAAATCACAGAACGAATCCCGCAGCCAACTTCAGTCAGCATCCGTGGATTTTTGCAAAGCTTTGTTTTTACAAAAATCACGACGAGTTCGGGGAACAGGGGAAACCGGACCAAAAATTGACGAGAATCGAGCCCCTGCTGGTGCTCCGATAAACCCGCTTCGTCTTCACGAGAAAAAATCGCGCGTGGTCCAAAAAACCGTCCATCGGTCGATGTGTATTTTTGACGTGCTCGCAGCAGCACCAACAAAAGCTAATGTTTTGCCGTGCAGTGCGCGCAATAATGGCAATGCGGAGCCGATGAAGCCGCGAAATCGCGAGCATTCCCTTCGTCGCCTTCGCGCCGTGTGAAAAAAGAAAAAAACAACGAGCAAATCCCGGCGACCTTCGTCGCGTTTTTTCCCCCCCGCGCCAAGGGACTGAAAATCGTGTGCTCGGTGAATTGTCACGTTTTAGCCTTCGGCGGGACGCATGGTGACAACATCCTCGCTAGATGCTGGAGTGTAGACGCACTGAGTGTTTCGGCAAACGACGCAAGGGTAAGACAAGAATCTCGGTTGCTGGCATTGACGGATATTGCCGCCACGGCTTTCACAGAGATGGTCGGATTGGCGGGCGGGGGAGGTCACCTCTACCCCTCGCCCCCTATGCAGCCCAATCCTGAATGTGAGTTTTGTTTTTTTCTTCGTTTCCCCCCTTCTGTTTTCTCGCCAATTCGTTTTTCTCTTCGCAATTTCGCAATTTCCGCGGAAAAATTTTGCCCTCGATGTATTTTTGGACAAAAAAAGTTACGATCGTAAACGTAAGCTCGATTTTTCGTTACGAAACTTCTGAAAATTTCTCATGAATGTGAAAGATTTATACGAGGAATGACGATTATTAACGAATTTCTTTTTTTTTCGCAGTGAGAGAAATGACCGGGATGACGCCGAGCGCGCCGACGAGTGCCGATGCTTGCCTGAGCATCGTACACTCTTTAATGTGCCATCGTCAAGGGGGAGAGACCGAAGGCTTTAGTAAACGTGCCATCGAGTCGCTAGTGAAGAAGCTCAAAGTATAATACAAAACCAAAGTTTCAGAGCATGCAAAAAGATCACGAATCCTCAAATTAAAACTTTATCTTTGTACAGGAAAAGCGGGACGAACTGGACAGTCTTATAACGGCGATAACGACGAATGGAGCTCATCCCAGTAAATGCGTGACGATCCAACGAACACTAGACGGCAGGTTACAAGTAGCCGGACGTAAAGGCTTCCCCCATGTAATTTATGCACGGATTTGGCGATGGCCGGACCTGCACAAAAACGAGCTGAAGCACGTCAAATACTGCCAATTCGCGTTCGATCTCAAATGCGACTCCGTGTGCGTCAACCCTTACCACTACGAGAGGGTCGTTTCGCCAGGAATAGGTGCGTTCGCGAAACAGCATGAGCAAGTTTCGCAAGAACGTTGTATTTATTGCTTTTTTGCTGAAATCTTTATTTACAAAAACACGTAGAAACGTTTCCAAGAGGAAGCGTTTCGAACTTGCAAAAAACTGGAAAATTTGGCCCTTTCGGGGGTCGAATTTTGAATGAGATTTAGTTTCAATTATTGTAATTGCATCGGTGTATGACTGGGTTGGTATCCCCCACACAGACCCATTCTTTACAGACCTTTCCGGGCTGACCTTGCAATCCGGCGTCGGCGTGGGACCCGGGGGTCGACTAGTCAAGGACGAGTACACCGTGGGAGGCGGCAGCGGCAGCTCAGGAGCGGGAGTCAGCGTCGGTGCCGGCATGGACGTCGACGGCGAGATCAACCAGACGATCCAACATCATCCCCCTGCGCAACAACCCCCTGCTCCAAGCAACTCTCAGCAACCTCAGCAGACTTTCATACCCGGAATCTCGCCGCCTAATCCAGGTGCGCACTTTTCCCTGAAAAACGTCCCGGTTTTCTCGAAGACAAAAAAGAAGATGAAAGTTTTGCTTCGTTTCATCTTTTGTGATTTGATTTGCACCCTGTAACATTTATGATTTTGCTATCACGCTTAAAACTAAAGAACCCAGTAGCGTGAACCTTCGGAAGGTGAGGATTCTCCGACTCTGCGCCGCGGCTTTGAGATGCCGAACCCTTCGCGAGGGTTAGGCAGTGCAGAATAATGTACGCGACACGGGATATTAAGATTATCACTGATTAATTCAAGAAACCAAATACTAAGTATCGCGGAGCAACGGTTTTACAAACGCGACTAACAACTAGAAACGCGGCCGGCAGAGGTACCGGCGAAAACCCGTAATATGGCTAATCGCTGAGATCAAATCTCGAGCATCGGAACCTGAACTAAAAGCTGACTAAAAAAGCGCCGAGCCTAAAAGGCTCGACTTTATATAGAGGATGCCCCTCCATTAGATTCCTCGAAAACGAGTAACGACTCGTTTTCGACGACGTGACTTTTCGGCCCGCTTATCATTCCTCAATTAGACAATATCGAAGGTTAATTGATGCGTTACTCAAATCGTTCCACGTTCTTGTTGCGTGATTGTTTCTTCCCCTTATTTAACGATTAGATATTCTAATATTACTTTATTCATTAGCTCGTTAGCGGTAATCGTTACACGTGTTTGCTTCGTGCGTTTCACGTTCTAGCTGCGTGATCGATTTCCTCAATTAATGAATGCTTAGACGAATACTTTGTGTTACGTGGATATGCAAATCCGGACGTAACAATTCATCATTTCGTATTCAGACCCTTTTTATGAATCAAAGAATTAGCTTTCTTCTACAATATTCATTTTTTTCTACTTCTTTTCTTGGAAATTCCTTTTAGTTCATTGTTTTACTTCTTTATCAACTCATTTCGAACAATTTGTTTACAAATATTACTTGGATCATTTCCAATCTTTAAAACTGAATAGCACATATTGAATAATTGCATTTTTTCAATGGTATGTCATTATTAAATTCGTATGTTTCATATGAAAATGTGCACGTTCTATTTAGCTACATAGAAAATACTCACGATGCAAGCCATTGCATCTTCGTTCCAGTACTATATCTTACGCGTTTTAATTTTAATTTTAATTTGAAATGTTTATTTAGAACTATTATCGCGAAATACAAAGTTGATCATAAAATGCAAACATATAACAAGTACTTACGAATTGTAGTATCGCAAAAAAAGCTAGCTTTATGTTATGCTGCAGAACTTTGTGTCATATTACAGAAACTTTTGTAATTCAAAAAAATTTGTGGAATTTGACAGTGTCATTTGGTTTGTGTCTAAGGCGTTCTTTCCGCAACGGCATACCTCAATTTCTCTCAAATTTATATTTAACGCATGGGTTTTATTAATCGTCAATCTTGCACACCAAATTGGGCGCTTACAGATATATTTGTTAGAACATAATATTTTCGTATTCAATAATTCAATTTTTTTTAATGCATAGAATGAATATTTCGTAACGACTCAGTATGCTACTTATGAGGCCCGATAGACAATTGTCAAGACTTTCTTTGAATCATTTTTATCATTTATCGATACTTCGATATCTGATGTGGGCTTTATTGCGTTCTTCAGATCGGAATTCAACTTGTAATTCAGAACGATATCTTCTGGTATTAGACGTTGCGTGCCCTGGCAAAAGAAAATCGTTTGTCCTTCCATTATGTTTGTAAATAGCAACTGGACGAGAACCAATATTTTTTGGGACGAATATTGAAAATATCAACATGGCAATATTTTACAAAAAATCACCTTTTTTATTTTGGATTCGTCGATTTCCCCATCGAATAGTATTTTTCCGAGCATTAAACTTACGAAATGTTCCAATGAACCTTCTGATACACTTCCCAAAAATTTAATCGTACCTTTGCCTGTGTTCTGGCGCCGCTTTATATTGAATATGTGAAATTGTGCCTACACAAAATTTTGTTCCGTTTAATTCTTTACTTCCTTTTAGATGAATTATAAATGCAATGGAAGTTTTTAAAATGTTCAGAATAATCTTCTTCCATTGGTAAAAGGTTTTTAAAAAGTAATGATAAGAAATTTGTTCGTTCAAAAGGCACATATTCAACTTGCGTGCCTTTGA
>JABFQM010000765.1:0-29085 GCA_022816865.1 Zelostemma sp. ZL-2020
CTACGACGAGAGGATTCCGAAAATGGTATTATTCGTATTATAAAATCCGAAAAAGAATGATTGAACGCGCGAAAGAGAAACACTGGCGATCGAAAAACGTGGAATTCATCTTGGGAACAAAGAAGAGTAAAGCGTTCCCTCAGGTGTGACTGCGAAATCCACGGAACGTCCTGCCTGCGCGAACAACTATTTCGGTCGTCCTTCGGCTTTTTGATCCGGCTTTTTGACCCAAGTCTCTCACGAGCGAGACAGCGGCATATTTATGCACGAGTCTCCCTCGTTACACCATAGTCCTGCCGCATAGTTTCTCTCGAACGTGGGCGGCATCCTCGTATCAAGAAACGGAAGGGTGGACGAAGGCGAGGAAAGAGAAATAGAAAAAAGAGCGAACGCAAGGAGCGCATCAATGGGAAGGATCGCGTGAATGAACGCAAGGACAGAACCTTCCGGCGCGAAAAAGGAATACCGCTCTCACGGTTCCCACCTCGATTATTCGGCAACGAGACGTGTTATCGCTCTTGCCTCACAAAGAAGCGATAACTTGTCTCGGCTCGCACAAGAGCTGGCCGCGCACGTTCTCACTTTCATCTCGATATGGAAATAAAAGATGAGGCCCGCCGAATACATTTCTGCACGCATAACTATGTGGATCTTTAATTTCCGATTTTCTCAACTATTTACGTGAGAAAGGTACGGCTTTACTGTTGGAAATAGGAATTCATATTTTATCCTTGTAGAATCGAGGTGCGAATTTGACGATGAGACACATCGAAATCGTTATGATCGATCACTTCCGATAAAATGGGAAAATTATTATCAATTTCTTCTCGTTGGTAGAGATGAAAAAAATTAATCATAGCTTGACATTTAATTCGATAATATATATAAAACACTGGAGCACAAAAATTTAATTGAGCATCGAAAAGTCATGGCGAAATCGAGGATTCGATGTGTCAATTAATTGGCTTGTTAGTCTAGCGGCAACATCGATCGAGTAGTTTCGTAATAAGCATTAATAGTTGGTATGTTCGAAGAGCTGAACGTCACTCGCTGATCCGCCGAAAATCCGTAATTGTCCGGGCGAATCTTGGATTTTCTCATGGGTATCGAGATTTAAAATATTATCTGCCATTCGTTATCTCGAAAAATTTTCATTTGCATTTCAAGGAACGTGTTTTTCAAAATAAAAAAATGTCGAATTATAAATCAATCCCATGGTTTTTGGCGACCGGTTCCGATAAGATAGAAAATCTGAAAGTAAATCGATGATGTTTGAGCGTAAACAGCGGTTTTTGTTTGCTACCTCTTGTATGGTGAATGATAAGATGGACATTCACAGACGATTTTTCGGTGAAACATCAAAGCCCAGTATCCACGCTCGCGGAATAAATCACATAAAAAATTTCATCGACGCTTTTAATTAAAAACTAAAGATAAGTTCGTCGTGGTTTCTTGATTCGATCGAAATTACATTCACGAAAACGAAAACGACCTTTTGGCATTAACAAAAGGTAATTGTTGTAATGTAAAAAATTACAAACAATATGTCTGAAGGTCCGCAAGGAATGGGCAATAAATAATAAATGAAACGATGTCTCGCCAGATGGAATCGAAAGATAGAAACAAAGTACGATTTATTTCTCATTAATCTATTTGCCGCGACGAACGCAGACACTTGGGAACTCGGGATTTCGATAATCTCCGATAAGAAGGAAGATTGGAGTGACACTGGCCGGTAATGAAGTCAATTATTTTTGCGACAAAGAGATTATGACGCCTCTAATTGGAAGAAAAAGCTCATTTCCACCCGCGTATGAAAAGAGATTCGCAAAATTAAGTTGTTTCGTCGTTGGAGCTCTTTTAATCAACTTAATTCCAGTCTCTGATTCGCTTTGGATAAATGAATTATCAACTCTTCTAATAAATCCTTCATACCGTGATTCTAACGTGTTACCAAGATTGTCGCTCCGACATAATTATTTTCCGAAAACAATTTGTCTTTTCTCGTTTTGACGAAATCATTTGTCCGTGAATAATTGCGAGTATTGATGGTGAACCATAAATTTCGTTTCCATGGACCATCAGCCACCGAGAGACATCGAATAGATACTTAAACGAGCATATGGCGCGTATTCCAGCGTTTTTTGCACAGCGAGGGGTCCTTACTTTCGACTTTGTTGGACTCTCATTCTCGTTCTACTCCCATGTCATTGACAAGACTTCGCTGTCGGGAGTCGAGATTTTTACTAGACTTTGTTTTTTGTCCACCGTAATTTACATTGTCTAGGTCCGAGAAATATGTCTCCCAAGTGAAAAACGAGATGTCCGCTACTTCATAAAAATCGGAAACTCGGCAAGCCGAAGCTTAATTTATATATTATCATAATACTTCATCTTCTTCGAGTTGAAAGTGAATAGAATTGTTCAGTTGAAGTAACAACCGAAATTTTAATTGAAAGAACTAAATTAAAAACAAACAATTTCCTCAATGATTTTGTTTGCTTTCTCAATTTCCCGAATCGTCTAACATTGTTAGTGTAAAATAATACAATCCATTACGGTTTTCAGAATGCCGTAAACGACCGAAAAATTACGGTAATTTTGGGTATTTCCATAGTGGATACCGAAAAAATACCGTAATATTTGGATAGGGCATTACATATTTCGGTACAAAATCGGTACTATTTCAGTATAAAACTGGCATTACTTCGGTATGGAGTTGGTATGAAAATATCACAAACTACCCAACTTTTACCATAAAAATAAGCGTGATTTCAAAAATATTACTTCAACAGGACATTCGGTTACGGTAACTAAAAGATTTGTTAAATCTACAAAATTCCGTAGTCTTGAAAAGCAACAAAAAATGTTTCTCAGTGTAATGTAACGCATAACGTAAGGTCTCCTGTAAATTCGACGCCTATCGCGTAAAGTGAAGTAGAAGGGCCCCGGGCAGAATCGAAAATATGCATTTGAGAATGAAATAGCGTCCGTAATCCGGGGTAAGTTAAGAGCGTCCCACGGCGAAGACGCACCGAGGCGCCGTAGGTCCATCCGCGTCCCGTAGGGTCACTCCCTACGCCTCTTTGCCTCTTTCTCTCGCGAACCTTATGACGATTCATCACTGCGGCGTGGTGCGCCCGGCGTATTAGTCACCCAGGAATACCAACTGCCGGGCCAAATTGAGTCTTTCCCATAAAGTAAGCCATAAAAGGGTCCAACGCGGAGTAGGGAGAAAACGCGTGGACATTCAAATTTATGGTAATGCCTCCTTTCCCGGCACGGGGTTATCAATATCGCCGTTATTATGATTATTATTATCGCGATTCTCCTTCTCGTCGCGCGAGGAAGATGAAAGATTTCATAAACCCACCGGAATCGACCGATAAATAAGCTCGCCCCAAGATCCAGCCGTGCCGAGACCGTGCGACTGTATGGGACATACGAACTTTATGTCGTCCGCGTATATATGACCGCTGCGTTTATGAATAGATGTAGGCCATAGCCTGCAGAAGAAGTCTCCCGCGTATTTTCTACTTATACCTTATGAAAACGATAAGCTACGTCTCGAGGGAAGTACACTGATACAAGTTATCGCCATAGAACGTCTTTCGCATATTTATCATCCATTCGGACAACGGGCTTGATTGAGTTTGATTTATCCCGATAACTTCGGCTTGGGAAATGATTTTTCTTCGAATGAATGCGCTTTTGGAAACTCTTAGCAACGGTTTTTTACAAGATGAGGTAAAAAAAGGAGAAGGAAATGAAACGTGGGACACGTGCGTGATGGACCGTTTCAAATGTACATAATAAAACGGAAGGCTCGATCGTAACGTGGCGCTTCGATTTATTAGCGCCGACTCATGAGAAAGGAGAGCCGAGAGAAATTTAACCGATGAAGGCATATCTAAATTACCGTGTCATCGAGTGTATAACGCGAAGCCATGAGAACCAGTGCCTCCGGATCGAGCAGGATCTTTCGGCTCGAAAGGGAAGGTGTAAACGGGAGGCTTGGTTCTGTACGCTACGTACATACGTGTACAAGGAGGTATACATATGAAATATGTTTCACTGTTCAAGAATTGATGGCCACCGAACGATGTATACGCGCGCGAGAATTAAACCTCCTTGTTCGCGGTGTGTTCGAGTTATCCCGAAGAAGTGCACGGCAGCACGAGCGCTTCGAGCATCGCGAAGTACCGTTTTGTATCACCTCGTTAAAAGAAATGTGTTTTCACCTGGTCTAGCCTATTTTACATTCCATTCTGTTTTTTCTCTGCTTCAATAAAAATACTATTCAGGTCGTTTGGTGCGTTGCAAATTTATCGCCATTTTATCGAGGATTCATATAAGGAGATACAAATTTCCTTTATTAAACTCGCAATCACACCCAATAAATTCCGTTCGAGTTATCTTCGATTATCCAAGTAATTGCGATAAGATAAGAAACTCGGGTTTTAATGCATGAAAACCGCGGATAAACAATAAGCCTCGTCCCTTCATTCATCCGAATGTCGACTACGCATACATCGCAGACTCTCATAATTCTCGGCAAATGATATAAGGTCGTTGTTGTACGGCAGTATCTTGTAAACTTCAGTAGTGGGTCCGCATCTGCCGCGGCAGCGCACACGCTACCTTGGCATTATGCTACAAGATTTCGTATTATAGCGAGAAGCGAAGTCAGCGAACGACGGAGGAAGAAAAAATGAAAAGAAAGATCCGCATTATGACTTTATAGCACTGATGTGCCGCGGGGTATAAGACCCTGTACCGCGATTCCGTCGACTTTCTTCTTCTCTTTGTCTTTGCTTTGCTACGCCACTTTATGTTGCCCAATTTATAGTTGTTAAAGGGCACTTCGCACGGGGCCATAAACTGTCAGTTTTTCTGTGAGAAAGTGTGTTGCTGCAGAAAAATTCTTCCGTACTGCGCAAATGATAGTGTTCGAGTTCCAATTCTTATTATTTCTGATGAAGCAATTGGGTATTTCCAAAAAAATTCATGTTTTTTGGCAGTAGAAGTAGTCGAAAGTAATGGACTTAAATTTTGTGAGATTTCCTTAAAACTCAATTGCATGAAAACTCGACGTTTCGTAAAAAATTATAAGAAGCCACAGAATGAAAAAGAACAAATTCAAAAAATTATCGAAATGATTATTTCCCCCTTTCCATATTGCATTAATGAATTTTGTACGTTCGGGAAAAGCAATGACAATTGAAAGTTAACCGCACCTGCGAGGATAATGCAGTCCTTATTGCAAGCACTGAATTTGGCAAACGCGGTCTCTCGGAGCAGCTGCATAATTGTGTATGCGCATCCGAGTCCACATCGTTTAAGCGCAACTGTTACTCGATAACAATTCCGCTTATTTGTTTAATTCACCTCTCAATGTAGGGACACAAAAGAATCTATTTCACGTCCCTGTCCACGGTTTCGTCGGGCTAAAAAGCGAGCTCGTTTCAAAGTAAGCAAGCCATTAAAAAAGTTCGGAAGAATGTTTGCTTCTGCAAGCCTAAGCTCGTTTCAGCGGCATGTGTTTCAAGTATGTGTGCGTTTTACACTATTCCCGAGCCACTGGTAGTTTGGAGTAGGCTCGTGGGCGTATATCTAATCTATAAAGGCGCCGCAATTGATTTTAATGCCGAGCATAAAGCGCACGGGCCGTAAGTAAAGCCGTAAACGTAAACCCACGAGATCTTAACAGCGCCGTTCTTCTTGGCTCCCTGCTCGCGGCCACACTTGCCACTAGTTCCTTCCCTTTTGCGCTCGCTTCCCGAAATTATCGTACTCTCAACATTCGTTCTCGACTGTCATCTCAACCGGCGTTTCGGGATAAGTAATGTCATAGTAAATAAACGTACATTTAAATACGCTTTAACATGATACATTTATCGCAACGTAAACTCACTTAAGACGTCTCGGAGTTATATTTTGTTTCACTCGATTTTTCTGCTAAAACGAAGAGACGTTGTGTTTTAAGAGTGACGCGAGGGGCCCGATGTTTCGGTTTTATTTGGTAATAAAATCATTGAAACCATTACTGGAATCGTCGGGTAATTTTGTCGGGGTTCAATGGACTGTGGCTGAAGAAGTCAACGTCGAGATTGTCGCGTTTGATTTTTGGGCTGAGTTGATTATGCGTATCGCTTGCCGACAGACCGAGAAAAACAGGCCACCTCACTGATTGGTAAAAGCAACGCGATAAGTCCTATACGAGCATATTTCATAACGCGAACCGAGCCGCCGAAAAAAAGTTTTCTCCGTTGATTAATATTGATGGAACGCGTTCCGAATAAGCAACGGATGTTTTATCGGGGAAAAAATTATTTTCCATTCCCGATGAATAAATACAATCATTGTTTCACATTGAAATTTACTTTGACGCTACGACCGAGGTGTTAGTTTACTGTCGAATGTTGCTGAATAAAATTGGAATTCGCTCTTGCCGAGATAGTGGGAGAATCGCCATTGTTCTTCTTAAGGATCGCACTTACTTTTATTGTACTGTCAGCCAATACAAAAAATACCATTGTTCCGATATTCAAAAACGAATGTTTTTTCGCCGAGTGTCAAGATTTCCTTGCGTGCTCGGTGTTTATGTTTTTCGCGCGATGCCTGCCAAATTTGTTCGTATCGTCCGCAATTTGCGCCGAAGATTACCGTCTGTTCATGCTAATTCATTTACGAATATTGGAAAAAAGGCGAAAAAAACTTACCTGGTTTTGCATGGAAAAAAAACTTGATAGAAATGATGTTTCGATGAAAAGTTGACGAAGACGCGGTAAGATATGGAAAGAAAGAAATTAATGAAACTTGGGCATATTTATAACATAATAGTCTTCTTTTAATATAATCATAATTGCAGTAGACAATAATAATATAATGTGATATTGATATTAATAATAATATAATAATAGATATATTTATCTATATTCACATTGAGAATTATGTACAATTTTTAATTAATTTACAATCGAATCTGTACGAACAATCGATTAAAATCTAGCGTTGTGTATTTATATTATTATTGTTATACCTAATACCTTTACTATTTATATTCACAACAAGTAGTTTTTTTCACGTCGACTCTCCAATTATTTACACAACATCATTGTTATCTATATGTATATTATTAATATACGCTTGAATGAATGCACGAGCATCATCGACCGTCATTTTGTTTCTTGTACGCCGAAGTACGACACATACTGCACACTCCCACATACACACAACTGTTCGTGTCCACGCATACCTTTGATTTCGTATTAATTTTTCTTCGATCCGATCGCATCCCATTTCCTTTTATCACAGATATAAATTAATGTATTTTTATAAAATAATGTACAATTTTAGTCCCTTCGCGCGTTAATGATTAAAAATTTTTCCATCGTTTGTTTCAAGCTCGAACACGTGCGATTGTTCACTCTTTCCCCAACTTTCAAGGAAAATGCGGGAAAAGTTCACGTGTTCGCGGATATAAGATTTATAAAAAATACTCAACGTACACGACTCGACTGTTTTAATTTTAATTCGATACGAGAAAGACGAGAAACGTTCTTAAATCAAACATAGGGAACCAGTTTTCACTTGAAAGGTTTGATACGGAAGATACAATTTCAAGTGAAGAGCTTTGCGAAGACTCCGAAATGTAAAAATTTCCTTTGACAATTTGGAATATTGCACCACTTATGATATTATTACTTACAATGTGTACTATAGTTTATAGGAAGTGAACTATGTTTCTCTAAGTACGAACATTATTTTAACGCTATTGTGAGTGAACCATACAACCTGTACTGTGTATCATACATGTAACATTTTATCACTAATTTCATGTCAAAAGAAATTTTCGCATTTCGGTTTTCCGATAAAATACGCGTTCGACGAGAAACATTATTTTTCCATTCTTCTCTTTGGAATTAAATTAACGATAAAACTCGATTCGCGAACAACGCGAAAAAAAGAAAATTGGCCGGTAAAAAATATATATTGATGGAATAACAATGAAATATAGAGCGAGTAAACTTTTTCGATGGACTGTACAGGTTCCTGTTACAAAGTCCGATGAGTGCTATGCGTATGCAAGTGAGGACCAACGCGTCCCTCGCCGTTTTCAGGGTAGATAATTGGTTTCGACGCCGGAGCGTACGGAGTTCGCGCGAATTGCAAGTAGTCTCGCCATGTACGTATAAAACGGATTTATTTATAAACATAATCCACGACGATTCGCCGCGTACGATTTCCCGAACAACTTTTATTGCAATTACTTCACTTCTAAATCAAATCCCAACAAAATTAACTAATCCAATTGATTTTATTACGCTGATAAAAGCTGTAAAATCAATCACTTCGTCCTTGTAATATCGAGAATCGAACATTTTTCGCTGCCGCCTTTTCTCATTTCAAAAATACTTTTCTCCTCAACATTTTTCGGCTGATTTTCGCGTCGATTAAGTACGGCAAGTACCGCGATAAACTCAATACTAACAAAAATAATAGTAAATAGTGTTAATGTAATAATATTAATAACAATGATTGTAATCGTTACATGGTGTCATTTGCACGTTGCCCGTGTAATTACGAGGTTCGCCAAAGTTTCGCCGGAGTCGCGGAAGTGCAAAAATGTCGGAATTCCTTTTTCTAGAAAACGAAGCCACGGTAACGGTTTACTTATTCGACTTTTTTCCGAGTCATTTGTATCTTTCGCGAAACCGAAAAAGGAACAAACGAGAGTCACGCACGAAACGTACTTTTTCATGCCCACAAATATCAGCAAATCTTGAGCTTCGATCGATCGAGAAACGAGTAACGAATGAACGTCGAAGCACCATTATTGTTGCTTTCTCTCTCTCTCTCTCTCCATCATTTTCGCACGCAATTATTCGTAGCTAAAACTAGGAAAATATGTCGCGCCGCGGAAAAATCAATCGTTTTCTTCGGATCGTTGGAAAAATTGCTTACGAAAACTAACTGTACAGAAGTTGCAAATGACTGTAACGACGTGTCCCGTGAAAAGGATCCGAGTCACTTACGAAAATGGTTGGAAAACGTTGCCTGCTTCTTCCTCCCGAAACGCGTGAGCCCTCTTTCCCGTAGTTTCATTCCAGAGAGAGATAATTCTTCATGATTTCTCGCGCCTCTTTTAATCCTTCTTCCTACTCTTCCTAGTCGCACCTTGCGACCATGCTAGGAGCGTTCATAAATCTTTTCCTCCACGCAGCTTTCTCGCTCTTCCTCCCGAAGCCTGATCCCCTCTTTATCTTTGTCCTTTCATCCATTCTTGGCCATCCCGAGAGATGCCGGCTGTAAATCTCGGAAAGTCTCTCACAGTCCGCATTTTTTACGTACATACGCCATGTACATATTATATGTATACGTATCATACATCCATATTCTTGTTTTTTCAACCTGATGGTGCGATGTCCACTGCTCCGATCTGAAACAATGAAAAAATTCCTGTATTCCCCGCGAGAGGGATTTTTTATTTACCCCGAGAACAGGGCGATCACATTTCGTCATTTCGTGGAATCGAAACAGAAGCAGCGAGCGAGCAAACGGTCACGCCTAAATGTCACTGACCCTACAATGAATTAATTTTCCCAGTTATTTACGCACCGTTCGACGCAGGACGGACTTGACAGGCCGATGCGATTACCGATCTCGCGAACCGGTTTCTCGAACGCAGCGTTGAAAAGTGTAACTGTAAGATCGCAGTTGGTCCCCTTTACGTGGACTCGTGAACTGCCTTGTTACCGGGGTACACACTTGCCGTTGCTCGGGAAATAGGTAGCAGTTTACGCGCCACATATCGGGACAATTACAACGCCTCGCGCGAACTAATCCGGCTCCTTTTATTCGATTGGCATCCGCGATAATCGCGCTTCCTAACGAGCTCGAGCCAAGACTCTTCTTTCACGTGCAAAAATTTGACACTTTGAGATATTCTAATCCTAAAGAAAATTGAGTAATTATTTCGGGTTATCAAGGTGTAATCGAAATACGCCGAAATGTATCGGAATCGTGGATTTCATGGGAAAACAATTTATTTATCTTGAAGATTCGAAGATTGTCTAATTGCGTTCAAGAAGAAATTTTTCGACTTCGATTAAATGCAAAAAATGTATTTTTAAAGAAGTATTCAAGAAAAATAAATGATTGCAAGGACTTATTTCTCGGAATTAATCATCCCTTCGAAAATAATTCATTCTAGAAGAAAAATTGTTCTTTGTTTCGTGAAAATATTTTTTTTTTGCAAAAAATAATCAACATGATTGTCAATTTTGATAATAGATGAGAATTACAAGATGAAAAAGAAGGAATGCTTTATTCTGCATGTATAATATCTCGACATTATGAAAATTTTGATCCTCGACAAAGTAATCTCAATGAAAAATGAAAAGAGCAAGTTTAATTAGAATTTCAAATCAATGTGGAGCGCGAAGCGCGTGTAATCTTGTCATTTTGAAAAGCGTCGAAAAATAAATGTCATCGATTTGAAAAAGGGTTGATTGATGATCGCAAAGACATTTTTTTACATTCGCGTTGTAAAATTAATGATCGCGGGTGAATGCGTATCTCCAAGGCTCGGTGTTCAGAAATCTCAGTGAGCCGGAGAGAAAGGGCAGAAAAAATGACGCGGTCGCGCGATGTTCAATACGCGGAGACTAATTGATTCGTGAATCTTTTATCGTTTTACAAGGCAAATCTATTGCGACAGGGCACTCCGAATACAGAAGAGAACGAATAATTTCTTTATCTAACTTTATAGAAACGGAGAATACGACGACAACAAATTGGTCGTGCGATACGATTACGGTTACGAAGTTGCATAAATTAGCGAGAAAGGCCGTAAAAATAATCCATCGCTTGCGCAAACGTAGCGTAAGGGAATCTGATGTGCCAGGAATCTCGAAGCTGTTATAGTAAATAAAGCCGGCGGAGAGCTGGATCTCGAGATAAGTGGAGTTATGACAACGAATGCCTCGACGATTCCGAATCTTTTTAATCTATTGCGAATTCCGGATTGACGCCGCTATTTATTACGAGCTTTATTTCTGCCTTTCCCGACGTGACTTACATTTCGATCCGATTTCGAAAAGCTTTTGCAATTCACACGATTAATTATTTAAACATTATCGCTTGTGGACGGGGAAAAAAAAACCACCTCTTGAGTGATTATGTTCTCGTTTCTTCGCGAGTCAGAAACTGGACGAATCAATTTATCATCCAGCTTATATAAAATGTTACGCACCGCATTCGTCCATTTAGAAACGGGGAAAAAATTAATTAATTCCGCGACATACGAGCGTATTGAATGTGAATTTCTCTCTTTTTCGCCCATTCATCCATCACCGCTCGTTCTACCGTTAAATGCCCGTGTGTGCTTCGAGTGACGTCGCGCAAATTCGGCCCCATTGAGCCCGGCAATTGTTGTGCGTTACCGAGCCCAAACGCTGTTTCACGATTTTCGTTATCTCCGTGTTCACCTGTCACTTCTCGGCGACACGTGAAAGTATCTTATACCACGAACGAAACTCGAATTCGTTACTTATAATCTCATTACTCGCGCGAAACCTTTAATGAATAAAAAGGCTTAATCAATTTCGACGTCAACGGCGAAGATATAATTATTTTCGCGTGATTGATGATCCGAGCATTTAAGTATTTTATTTATTTTAAAACTTATCGACTTTCCAAACACAAAAGCCTATTACTTCAACACCATTTCAAGTTTTACGACGTAGACTCCGATGTTATCTAACAAATAGGCCGTAATTCGATCACTCCTATTCAAGACGTTCATCGCCAACATATTCGCCAAGACATTACGTAACTCTCTTAACTACATCCAACTTCTCACCATTTTTTCGCCGTTAATGCAAATTTATATACACGCGTGTAACCCTTAACGACGGCAAATAAATAATAATAAAAAAAAGACGCGAAGAAAAAACTTGCCGACCAGCCTGTACGAATTTACCAAAACTCGGGGACTTGTTTCAAGAATCCGGCATAGTAGCGAAACGAGGTGCTAATATATGATCATCGGAGATTCGGCGGCGAGCCACGCCGCCGGTGTGAATTCTTTCTTCCCCCTCGAGGCGGACTTGTTAGCCGCGCCGCGCGATAGCGGCTCGCCAAAGTGCCAGAAAATTTCTTTGGCCGAAAAAAGGCAGAAGTGAAATTCCCAGTGGTGAAAAGCAGGCCCGGCGAGCCATGATTTATGAAGAATTTGCATGCGTACCCGGGATCCTTCAAATGGGACAACGAATAATACGCGTCGGTCCCGAAGTTCGATCCTTAATTACGTTGGAAAATTATGGGGTCCACGAGTGGAGAACGCGGAAAGGGGGGGGGGGGGGGGGTGGGTGGACGTTGGAACGACCACCAGAGTTTCATTGTGACACCCACCTTTTCCCGGATCGGCAATTAAATATCAGCGAGGCTAATTGGCAATTACCACGGGCGTCAGGAAGGACTTTTTTAGTCTACCAGGTAGCTCAGGGGTCCGTGCGCCTGCGTGTCTACCTGTCCAACTGGATGGTGGATAGTCGCTGAAACGTAAGATCAACGAGTCGCAGCGTCAGGTTTGGTCTATACGGGTGTGCTTCGTGAGCCCTCTCCGTCTCTGATACAGCTCGTGTGCTCGCTGGACCAGTAACCGCGAAGACGAGGTCGGGGAGGAGAGACGAGGAGAGGTGTCGACAGCGAAAACTAGTTTATTTGGGACTCGGCTATAAATTAGGATCAGATCGCCACGAGATAAGGGATCTCGCTAACACCCGGCTCGGGTGCGTACCCCAAAGACCCCTCGGAGCCACACATGCAACCTTCGCCTCTTTTTCTCCCTTCTCCGTCTCTCTCCCGAGGACGTTCGGGAGACTTTTTTTTGACGGAGAAAACGAAGAATAGCGGAGGAACCTCTCGATTTCGCAAAACTCGGGAACGGCGGGAGGCGACGATTCGCTCGTGATGGACACCTTCGGACTTCTGAGCCGAGAAGTCGGGTCGGATGAAAAAGAAATCAGTTCGCTTGGAAAATGAATTCTGATGGGGCAAACGCCTCCTTTGACTTTGACCCAACACAGGTGTGGCCTGTCGGCTGCTATTTATTCATTCGACGCTTGAGAGACTGGAATTGATGCATTTTGAGCGGCGGATAAAAATTATTGGGAAATGAACAATTCTCGCGATGGGCTTGAGAAGACCGAATTTATTTGATTATTTACTTTCAAAAGTCATTGCTTTCTTTGCACATACAAATGATTTTGAGAATGAGTCCAATTTTAATTCAATTGAAAAATTAGTTTTGATTGTGTAATAAAAAAAAAAATTATTTCAAGTACGCAATCGACTTGTATCGAAGTAAAAGAACATCCTCAAATATTTGATAATTCGCGCGCCTTTGAAGCTTTCCTCTGCTCATTTAATTCAAAAGAAAATTACTCGAAGGGTGAAGTCTAATTGGAGAACGTCTTAGACTGTTTGCGCGCATAATCTTCGGATAAGACAGCGGCTTTTGAAGAAGGAGCCGAGGGACACAAACCAATGGACGAGGGAGAAGTGACGATGAGCTGGGAAACCGCCTGTATAAGCCCCGGCGTTTCTCAGCTTCCTGTACTTGATTTCTCATCAAGACCAGACCCGAGTCTTTAACTTCCCCGGGCAATTCACGAAACAAAATAAAAAGCAACGTACTAAGAAAATGGCCAACGTCGCTGTGTTCTCACAACCCAAACGAGGACTTTCGCGTGGAAGTAGCGAGCGTCAGAAAAAGATTCAAATGACTCTGGACCAGGTACCAAGACGACTGAAGGTGTGCCCGAGTAGAGAAGTCGGAGAATGAGAAACAATATAAAAAAAAGAAGCGAGAGACAGAGAAACGACAAACAAAACCGAGAGAATTAGAGAGGGAAAAGGAGGGAAGACGAGCCCGTGGTGATTCCATTCACTGATTGAAATCTCTGTCCATTTGTTACTGTCAAGAAGGTGGCGATAGTTTCTCTTTCTCGCTCTTCTTCTGCGTCCTCGGACTACCCACACGCTACTCAATACCCACTGCCATTATTATTTCGACGCGAGTCCCGGGACTAACGACCAATCAACTCGTCCAGATATTAATTCCTTATCGATTGTCCTAAGGTGTCCAGTCCGGAGCGACCGAGCATTGACCATGACTGATCGGCCAAGGATAACGCTGCCCCCGAGTCTTTCTTCCGCGAGAGTATAAATAACGATCTCGATCTTTCGTGATTAGTCCCGAATGTGCTAACAAACAATGACTCCTGGCTTACCTGGAGAGTACTTTGTTGACGGTAACCCTTAAACCGGAGACACGAAACCGCTGCTCATGGTCGGCGATCTGCAATCCAGAAAAGCACGATTTCGCGGATTAATTATCGTGGCCCGCACTTCGACGCGAGCAATATATTTTCAAGTTGCGCAGTGCGTGCCGCAAGCGCGGTAATTTACGCGTCAAGTGTCTTTTCGAGCGTTGTTATCTGCCGCGTATATTATAATTATCTCTCCGAGACGCCGAGCGCGATTAAAATTTCAATATAAAAGATTACAAAGCGTGAACTCCGGGAATTCTAATTTCCTCGTTTACATATTGATCCAGTAGAAAAAGTCAAAAACTGGGAGTTTGCTGAGACTGGCTGACATTTTTTTTACGTTCTCCAGGTACCGAAACGAACGTGTTTCTGTGATTTGCGACGAAACATCGTCTCTGCGTTTTTGTTTGTTGCGGTTTTTGTAAAAGAAATACACTTTTTTTAGAAGGTTGTTGATGGAAAATTTAAAACATTATCGTGGCTGATAATAATCTCTGACTTTTTTCGAATTCGTTAATTTAATTTTCACTTGGGAATAAATTTCTTTTTCTATTTAACAAATGGATTTTGTTATGGAATAACCGTTTTAAAAATCTGAAAAAATTCAGAGGCGTTCTTTAGGTACGAAAGAGTACCTTGGAATTATTTGAAATTTTTAGGCATAATTCAAATAGTTATTTTAACATAACAAAATAAAATTTTTTTTTTTTCTTATCAACACATTGATATTGTAATGAAATAACGGTTAGAAAAATCTCAAACAATTCAGAGATATTCTTCGAGTACTAGAATATACCCCAAATTTTTTTCAAATTTTTATCTGTAGTTAAAATTAGAATATCAACACATAAAAAAATATTTGAAAAACTGTTTTCTTATCAACACCCAAATATTTGTGTAATCTAACTGTTTTATAAATGAATAAAAATTTATGGATATTTTTCAAGTACTAGAATATGCTCTCAATTTTTTTCCAAATCTTTAAATCAATTTTTTCACGAAAATATTCATGTGTAAAAAAAATTTTATTTCATGTTGAAATCTCTACTTCAAGTATGAATAAAAACTTGAAAAAAATTGAGAGTATATTTCAGTACTCGAACAATGTCCCTAAATTTTTTCAGATTTTCAAGAAAATTATTCCATAACAAAATCCTATTGTCAATTCGAAAATTCAATTCACGAATCCGAAAAAATTCAGGAATGTTCATCAGCTCCTAAAATACAACATCAATTTTTTTCTAAGTATTAAATCAAAAACTTCCCAAGAAAAAAATTATTAAAATATAATTTTGTTGCGAATCGCAGAACAAATTTGTTCCGGTACCCAAAGAGCGTAAAAAAAAGTTGTCAGCCAATCAAGTTCGAGTCTCAACAAAAGTGACTATTTTCCCGAACCACACAGCGTAAATTGAACAAGCAAGTTCAAATAGTTTCTCTCCGTTTCTCCGAAAACACAACGAAGACTTCCCTCGTCTCTCCTTTTCTTCCCAAAAGCAAGAAAAAAAAACCCCTCTCAAAGTTTCCAAAGCAAAAAAGTTCCAATCGAAACTCACCCTTTGTAAAACGGTTTAAAGGCCGTGGTAGACTCCGTGGACGTCAAGCTGGCGGTGGTCTGATGCTGATGAAGAATCGAATTCTGCGACACCGGTGAAAAGTCCTTATGCGGAGAATTTTGTAAACGCGAGCTGAAAGAAGACGCGCTGCTGGCTGATCCGGAACTCGTGGACAGATACCCGGAGCTGTGATTCGATCCGTAATGGTTAGAATTGCTCGCACTTCCGTTAGCGGTACTGTTGGCGTTGCCACCAGGGCAGTACCCAGCCGGAGGGCCCTGGATCACGCCATTGGGCGTCGCCACCTTCATGTTGGGTGGTGTCTGCGGCGGCGTGTCCGTACCAACTTCGGGAAACCCCGCGGCAGCTGAAGAAGAAGCGCTGGAGGCCGATCCGGACGAGGAATTGGGGTTGTAATGGAGTTGTCCGCCGGACGAGGACGACAAGTACCCGCCGTACCTGGCGGACGCGCCGGAATAAGGCGCGGTCGCCGCGGACGAAGGGCTCATCGAAGCAGAGGACGGCAAAGCGAAGGAACTCAGGCTGCCAGCGACACCGGAAACGCCGCTCGCGGCGCTTCCCGAGCCGAGCCAGGGCTGCTGCGAATGGTGATGAGATTGACTAGCCGCGTGATGTTGTTGCTGGATATAATGTTGCTGTTGCTGCTGCTGCTGTTGCTGTTGTTGCTGCTGCTGATGATGCAAATGGTATTGTTGATGGTGAGGATGGGAGGACGGAGGCGGCGTTTTGCACGCCGCCGTATCGGCCAAGGACCAGATTTTTGGTTTAGTCGCCGGAATGGGCACTCCGCCGGCACTGCAATCCGGCTTGATTCCCTCTTCCTTCAAGTGGTCCTCGCTGGCGTAAGCCTGGTGATGGTGGTGGTGCAACGCGTGGTGAAAAGGGTGCTCGCCCCTGCGCGGATCTTCTTCGAGGTCCAACTCGTCCTCGTCGTCCAGCTCTTTTTCGTGTTGAATGTGCTCGGCTTTCACGTGTCTCATTGGTTCTGCAAGACAAATTTCGGTATCAGAATATTCACGGCATATTTAATTCGATGAATAAAAGAGGAAATATAAGTGCGTCGTTAACGTCGGAGCGAAATTTGAATGTTCCGACGCGCTTCCCACGTGATTTCGTTGATTATTTGATGCGCTCAGAGTGTGCATTAGCGTTCCGCTCCTGGGCAATATTGGCATTAATGGTTTATAGTCCCTGGTGTGAAAGTGAGCCTCAGGATGCGTGTCATTGCGGGGTTTCGATGCGACGAGGGTTGTTCGGAAAAGTGAGAAACGAAGGCTTTGTGTGTACGCGTGTATACGTGTAGACACAGACGTAGACGGAAAAGAGTTTCCCTTTATACGACGTCGCCGTAAGGGATGCTGTGAAAAAAAAGGGAGCCGAGTCTGCAACCACTTTGGGGCGCAAGAGATTTTGGCTATTCTCCAGTGGCCCGTATTCGTTCGTCTCTCTCGTCTCTCGTTTTCTTTCTCCGTCGGTTCTCCGGTATCATTCGGAGCTAGCCAGCGAGTTAGCCAGCCAACCAGTCAGTCAGGGGTGAGAATTTCATTAAGAGGTTCGAATGAGTCGGCAGAGGGTTTTACTTGATGGGTCGTCAAGCGATAATTCCCGAGTTAAAAGGGGCTCTATCTCTGGGCCAAAAGCGAGGACGAGAGAGAGAAAGAAGAAAGTATAAACGGTATAAACGGACCAAGGGTTCGACGAGAACCTTATGGGCCGACCAAACAGATACCATCATCCAGTCCACAAGTGGCTCTTTAACTTTCGACCCTAATTTCACGATCTCAGATGAAATATCTTACCTAACAGGGAATGTTTTTGCATGAGCATTTTTGCAACGAAAAACTCGCGTCTTCGAGGATTATTAAAGCTGGAATTTACGCATGGGACTTGTAACTTGGTCAAGTTGTACCTCGAAACATTGCGTTTTTTCATAGAAATTTTGATCAATATTTGTGGAAGACAGCTATAAATTTGTCATCTTAGTATTCTTCTAACGAAAACGAGTATCAAATTCAGAAAAAATATACAAGGTACTGTGTTGAATTTTGGATCTATCGGTGTATGGAACAAATATTTGATGACATTTGTTTCTGGTCTAGAAGCCTGAACATTTATTGGATTTCACCTTAGAATCGCTGAATTGACTGTTGAAAATGATGAAATTTGCCATCACTAGCAGAGCAAAGGAGAAGTAAAAGCATTTTATATCGTGTTACGAATGCTTTTCATCAACGCCCCAAGTCGTGATTGTATTTGAGTGATACAAGTAAATTAGACACGTCTTTATAATTATTATAACTCGTATAATTAATGAATATTCCAAAGTACCTTGGAACATCTTGCAGAGCGATTTCCAAATCGATTTTGTAGACATTAGAAGATCAATTAAAGACTTTGCTTGGATGCAATTTGATGCAAGATTACACGATGGTGCCATTAAGATGAAAAGAATTGTATTTAATTCAGGCCTATCCACACAAGTACGAAAAGTGTTCCAAGGTACGACACTCCCCAACAGCCAAGCGAGTGCTGAAGCATCACGAGCAGCGAAGTGAACCGATATTGGCTAATGTGTGGCGGGATAATGGTGGCCATACCATTCGTCTCACCGATACATCAGCGTACTTCGAACCTGTGTCAGTATTTCAACGTATATAGGTACGTCCACCGGCGAGGACGGAGAGAAGTGTATATTGCTCCTACGGATGGCTACTCAAACCCAACGGTTCACCCTCTCGGCCATGGCGCGACACACGTCGACGCGCAGGTACATGGATGCGAGTCACCAACACAATGCCGGCCTCGTCCTTGTCTAGCGAGGGAACCAAAGCGAAGGCCATTAATCTCTTCGCGCGGCAACCCGCAACCCGTCACTGTGTTTATCCACACGTGGAGCATTATGTCCACCCTCGCGATATAGATGCTCTACGGATATTCATTGGAAATCTCGGGCATTTCCGGATGCTCAATCGACCGAGATAAAGCCAACGGTATTAACTATTTTGGACATTGCTTTTACGATTTCCAAGGGTTATGCAATGGATCGCGGAGATGGGGAGGTAATCTAGCCAACAATAGGAATTCGTCCATTGGCGTTCGAGTTTTTATCGTTTCGGGGTGATTTTGGAAGTATGAGTTGTTGTTTGTTTGGACTTACCGCTATCATCGAGGCCTCTTCTCGCTTCCTCGCCGACCCTTTCGCTACGACTATCACTGGCCTCGTCTTTCTCCTTGTTATCCTCCGAGTCCGACAGCACCGCGTCGTCGTCGTCATCCGTTTTGTTTTTCGGCTCCCACGTCATTTTGTTTTCCTTTTTTAAGCGCCGCCGCGCGTTCGCGAACCACGTAGATACTTGGGTCAACGTCATTTTTGTGATTATCGCTAGCATTATTTTCTCCCCTTTCGTTGGATATGGATTTTTTTTGTGCTCGTTCAGCCACGCTTTCAAGGTCGCCGTGGATTCCCTCGTCGCGTTTTTTCGTCGCGCTGCTAGGTCGTAACCGGCGCCGTATCTGAAACGAAAATTAGGCCTGAATATTTTGCTGATTCTCGAAACTGTTGTTGACAATTATGGGACTTTTTTTCGAATTATTGTGCCTTCGCAATATTGGACATTTTAACTCAAGGTTGAGAAGAAAAGTTCTAGGTGAAATTCCCTGACTTCTCCAGGTTTTCCATAATGAATGTTTGAAAATCAGACTTTGTTGATTGAAAAATGACTTTCCATGCAACGCTGACTTCGGAATTCAACAAATTCTTGAAATAAAACTGAGATACTTTAGGCGATTGGACAAACTCGCGACTGCTACAAAATGGTACAAGTTACCACAAAAAACATAATAATAAAAAAAAGCAAAAAACAACAGAGCCAGAAAAACTGCGATACAATCTTCGTAGTTTTTTTCCTGGTGTTTGTAATTTTTTGTTGTTTTCTCCAATAGTTCACAGTTTTTCAGGATGTTTCGTAACTTTGTTAAATCGAGAAACCATCGATTTATTTCACTACAAAAAAATTCCTGACATTTCCAGGGTTTCCAGTTATCCAGGTCGTGAGGCAACCCTGTAAACCGACGATTTTCCGTAAAATCCAATGGGCTTTTACCAGCGGGGATTGCCAATGACTGACTGAAAAAGGAACTCGAGTTTGGCTGAGAAGAAAAGAAAGTCGAAGTATAAGGTGATTCTGTCAGTAGTGGTTACGATGGTGCGGAGTTGCGGACGAAGGCGGAGATGGTTTCACCCTCTATTAAACTCCCTTTAGACAAGAAAAAGGCAGGCTTTTTCTTCGCCGATGGAACGGAACCCAAAACGGGAAAAAAACAAAGCAACGATAGCAGTCTCGATCAGCAATCACAAACGTGCGCGCTCTTGAATGCAAATAATCATCATTCAATTTTCCAGCCCTAAAATATTCATGGCATAACGAACGTATGCAAATAGCAAGCACTCTCGCCGCGTACACGCAAAAAGTTTCGAATTCTTCTCGAAGTGGAAGGTTCGTGGAGAGGGTACAGAGTTAATCAACGGAATAGGGTTGCTTCTTCGAGCTAGGCTACGCAACAGGTCCGACCGAATAGATACAACTCCGGCTCGGGGATAAAATATTGCCCGCCCAGACAATAAAAGGCCACAAATACCATCAAACCCCGAGCCACTTTGGAATTCAATAACGCGGTCATATTGTCTAGAACGAGGCTTGTTTGGGTAGCGGAAACGCTCGAACCTCGGGATAACGAAAAGCACGTTATAAAAAACGACAAACCGCTCTCCCCGGCGATCCGACGCTAAAACCCTGGTATATGGAACTGCGAGCGCATAGATACAAAGCGCAGGTAATATAACGATATGGATATTGCGGAGGACGGAATAAGGCAATGCTAGAATAGCGTAAGCACTCGAGCCTCTCATTACGGGCATTGCGTACGGTGGCGTCAACCTCGAAAGGTTAACCAATATTGGCGGAACGCGCATAATTACGTCGCCCGTATACGTGTAGTTACTTGCCTGGCGTAAGTGCGAGCGTAGTTCCATTTGTAGCTGGCGTATACACCTAGCCGATACCCAATAAACAGCCGAATCTAATACCCGGGCTGTTCCGTACCCGCCCACCATCTACTCGCAGCACGCGCATCTGCATTATACAAGCGCTCATTTCGCGAGACAAGTCTCATCGAGCCGACTCTCTGCATTAATTCGGCGACGATGCTCCTCGTCTCCCCAGACGCACTTAACGTGTTTCGCTACGTTCGGGAGCGAAACAACAACTGCTGCTTTGCAGCGGCGCGTTGGGGAGGGTTTTCGAGCTTTGACCTGATTTTTTAATTAATCGATGGGATGATTGTTTTTAAGTGTATATAAAAGTGCCATTTTGAGCATGGTTATCTGCATATCTGAGTTTCTGAGGTGTCAAACCCAGGAATCATATTTTGTGTGAGTTATTTTAAATAAAAGACATCGATTGATTCGACTTGTACGAATCGAGTTTATTAATTTTTCCTGTGTTTCAGGCCCATTGTAATGGCAGAAAGCTGCTTTTTTCTTACTGTTTTTAATATTTATAGATGAAAAAGCACTTCAATTTGAAATGATAACACACGATCGACCGATTGTGATAGTCAATATAATTTTTTTAACTCACAGTTCATTGTTATTCACGATCATTTCTATATCTTTATTATATTAAATCATCATATTAAATGAAGCCTTTTTTAATCCTTTTTATAGTCTTTTCAGTCTAAATTCGCGGTATTGAGAGTTTCATTATCCATTTCCATAATAAAACCGCTGATTGTAAAAAAATAAAAATACAATGAATGAAACAAAAAAAAGAGTGAAAAAAATTTCCGAGTTGAAGTGAAAAATTAAAATGATGAATAAAATATAACAGATACGCGAAATATTGAATTTTTTATTCAATTACAACGAAGTTATTCATTGCAAAAGTTCCAAGAGGTGTTTTTCTGATGCTAGAAATTTCGATCAATTTGATCTTTCTTCCGCAATTTTTTTCTTTCGTGTAAGTATTCTTTGGCAGTTAATCTTTGTTTTTGACATCCAACTTCTTCAAAACAATTTTTCGATCATATTCTTTTTTATTCAACTTAAAAAATTCTTATCTTCACCCTCTCTGGTTTTTTTTGCACCAAATTTCTGATTTTTCAGCAATATCGAACGTTTTTCCTTCAGGCCAATGCGAAATTGTCAACTGTCTCACGCCATCTATTTCCGTTCGACAGAAATATAATCCTGAAACTCTAAATTTCTTTTCTTTTCGTTTATTTTATACTAAATCAATCAATCAAAAATTTCCGAAAAGTAGGTACTATTATAATTAATTTTCAAAACATAAGCATAAGTCAAGCAGATCAATTTCAATGCAGAATCTTTGTCATCAAGTTCACGTTTGTGAGTAACAATATTTTAGCTTCAAAATACTCTCAAAATCAGCAACAACAAATTCGTAAATAACTGTTCAATATAAAATTTCTTCTCTCAAGTCTCCCCTATTACTACAAAGACAAAAAAATAACCGCTCAAAGGTTGAAATACTCGAATCGCGGAACCTTGGTCTCGAGAATGAAACTTCTTCTGGCCGAACTTGTTCGTGGGCTTTTTTTGCCGATGAAAATCGAGCCGTTCAATCGAATCGCCTCGATAAAAAGCACGCAAGAATGTGTGTTCGCCACGAACGGTACGGCACTCCGTCGTCCGGCGTAAGATATTTTTCCGCGATGCCCGGCTAACAGTTACGCTCGACAGAGCTCGGCTTTTCACCGGCCGGCCAATCTTCTTTGTGATCCATTACTTGTCCCGGCTGGTCGCAAGAAAAATGATAGGAAACCGGTTATGAGCGATCGAAGAAATGGCAGCGCCGCCGCGGCGACTATTATCGCGATGAAACGTCGTGTACCCTCGGAAAAGTAGGCTCTCTTTTCGACTCGTTCGAATTGAGTTAGCAAAGACCGCGTCCTGTCGACTTCTTTAGCCGGATAATTACGACCATTAAGAGAGTCCGCGCGAGAAAATGCGTGCTTTCCCTATTCGACCGTGACTGAGATCTGTCAGAAAATCGGAACGATGTATAAATTCCGACATCGAGCTTGGCGGTCGGAATAAATTACGCATTACGCGGCTTGCTGGCGAAAGAAATATTATGCGTTATGGCACGCTTCGGCGATATTTGCCATTTATTTTTTTTTATTACTCAGACGTCGTTTGTGGCCACGGAAAACCGTTTTCGAAACGGCTGATAACGGAATCATCGGAAAACGCCGCGCCAAAGGCGCGCTCGAGCGTGAAAAATGCCTTGAAAATTTGCTTCGACTGTCATTACTCGCTTGATTTATCGAATCGAATGTGCTTGAATATGAAATCCCTTGAGCGCGATATTGATTAATGCGCTGGAATAAAACTATTACACTTGCAAATTACGACGTCGAGATAATTACATAACGATTCATGTACTCGCTCACTCAATTTCATTCGAAAATGGAAAAGTCATTTGTACGATTACGGAGGAATAAGGAGATGAAATATATTGTCGCGAAATGCGACAAAAATATATTCCTTTGGAGAGTGGCACTTGGGTCGAGTAGAAATAGCGCATTTCAAGAGCCTTTTTCGGGGGGAATTTGGCTCGGGAACGGTGCTCGTACATTCCCATACGCGGATAAGGGTCGCCCGAGAGAAGAGAGAAAAGTGAAAAGGAAAGCGAGGGTGCCGTCGTCAAGGACGGAGCCTGAGTGCGGAGGGCTCGTGCGCGCGTGTGCAAACGAAGGGGTTTTCGTGCGAGATGGAGCCTTTATTGAATAGCCCCTCTAGTGTTGCAGAGACGCCCTGGAGAATATACAGGCCGACCCTCTCGGACACTCGCCAAGGGTGCGAGTACGATAATGCCCGTCAATTTACGAGGACCGCGCTCTTTTCGTGCTGAATTATCATTAAAAATTGAACAATCATTTTCTTTGCTAACCGCACTGTTTTAGACGGAAATGGGTCCGAATTTAGGTCGTCATTTGGCCTTACTTGATCTTTTATACCCTTATTAAGACCACAACTTTTGTAATTCTTGCGATCGTCCATATTTTCTGTATTATTTACATTTATTAAATGATTTTCCCTTATTTTTTGCGTTTTTTATTGTAGGTTTTCATAACTTTCAAATAACAAACAACAGATAGTGACATGGCCCTCGGAAAACGGGCCATAAATGAAGTTTAGAAAACCGTTTATCGTGCCGAGAAAAGAAGTGGGTTTTGTATTCTTTCGACGCGGGGAAAGTGTCGGCGTTCGCCTCCGTCCACCCACATCCCGGCCGGATTTTCCATGCATACCCTCGGCGTAAAACAATGGCGGGTACGAAAAATTTTCGCCGGCAAGAAAAGGGCGAAGAAAAGCTCGGAAAAAGTGGAAAAAAGCGTGAAGTATTCGCGACACGTGGAAAACGGGCGAGTACGTTTCTGTATTTACGAGGGCGCGCGGACACGAGGGTTGCTAAGCAAAGCGAGTAAAGCAAAGCACCTGTGGGAGCCGGTTCGTCCGGAAGGGGGTATAGAGAGGGGTGGAAACGGAGTATCGAGGGTGAGCGCGACGAGGACGGAGGGAAAGATAGAGAGAAGAGAACCTCGGAGGAAGCCAATCAATAAACTCTCCTACGAAGAGAGACCACTACCGCTGCCGCATATATTCCCGCACTTGCAGACTAGAATCTAACAGACCTAGGGGCCTCCATTATGTACGCCCACTCTACTCTTCTAGACCGGCTACAGCCATTTTGTAACCGTTCGTCTGTGATGTGTTCGTCTTGTTCATACTCGGGATTACATCCTTCAACATTGTCAACTCATGGGCATTTTCCGCGGATGAAAACTAATTAACATTCGCGCATTTTTACTGAAAAAAGGAGCGCGGCTTCTTCTGATGATTATTTCGGACAGCGGAAAGCGCGGAATTATGTCGGAGGGGAATTATAATAACGTACCCGTAGGCTGCCAACGCCGGGTCGTAAGGGTAGTAGCCGGTGCCGGCAGGTTGGAGAGCGGCAGTGCCCCACGCGGCTCCCATGTCTGCCGTCATCCCCATCCCCGTCGCGTCCTTCAGCCCGTACGGATTTCCCTGGAAAAGAAACGAGCATTGATTTCCATTCGCTCCGTGCTCCTGTTACGAAAGGCTACATTTTTACGTTGCATACGTTCGACGAGAAATCATGAACATTTGTACGATTTAATCCGGTGAGAAAAAACTGCGTTGAGAGTAAATTAAATGGCGCTCAGCACGCGTGACTGCGGAATTCTCCGGCTTAGCTACCTGTGACAAAGCGATGCGTCGTAAAATGAGACGAAGCGTGCGTTATGGCAAGTTTTAAATCGACGCGGCATTAAGTGGCTAATGGTAGCACAATGGAATATTATTATATTATTAGCTCGACTTGGACACCGCCGTTGCCGGCGCCGGCGAGTTTCGTATTTCGCCTCAGCTTGTCGTCTTAATTCTTAATTCCTTGTGATTTTTCGTGCCTCGGATCCTGTCCCTACTAGAAAGTTTCGGGATTGGGACCGCCTCGTCTGGCGGGACCACTTTATTCTTCACTTTTCAATCACGTTTATATTCCGAAGCCGAATCCCTGTTAATTCTACTTGAAACTTGGCTTGTATTAAATCTTTAGTGATTAGAATATTTATACACCGGAAAATGGCAATAAAAGTTATGTCTGCGATGCATTTAATCGTGTTGAATATTTTATTTAACACGGTAAATGAGATAATAATTGAATGGCGTGAAATGAATAGACATTTTTCATGAATCAATTATTGCTTATATTCACAGAAATAAACATTAGCAACAAGATCATGTTTTGAACTACAATAACATAATTTTTATGAAGAGGATTGAAAATATAATTTCGTAAACTCTGGCATAAAAATTATAGATTCGTACATTAATGAAAACAAAATTGAAAGAGAAAGAACTTAAAAAAAGCTTCTAAAAAACGAAATCTTCATTGATGAATGAAAAACATATTATTTCATTGTGTAAATTTCATGGAACTTGTCTTAATACATATGAAGTAATATTTTGAAATTATATTCTAGAAAGAATTGGAAACAATTAAAAAATCAATTTCAGAACTTGCTATTTTGGAATTGAATACATTTTTTATTTGACCCAAGTGCCGTGTTAATTTTAATTCAACGCTGAATAAATTGATGATATTATTTTCTGTTTCCGAGTCAATATTGATTTCCTTTCAACATTTCTTTTATCAATTTAAAAATTTCAAGATTCTGGTTCTTTTCGAGATCTGAAATAGCGCATAATTTTCAGAATTCTTACAGACAAAGAATAAAACAGGTCATTACAATGAATTTAATTAGAATAACTCTAACAATAATAATGTTTCTCCATACACCCAAATATTCAAATCATCCTCAATTTTTGGCACTAAAATAAATTATCTTCCCAATTTAATCAGAAAATTACGCGCTATTTCAGATCTTAAAAAGGGTTCAAACCAAAGAGCTGAAAGCTTGAAATTTTTGAATTAAGAAAGGAAATAATTTGAAAGGTAAAATAATTTGTATTTTTGTTTTACAACGAAAAATGAAACTGTCATCATATTATTATTTTTTTCTTTTCCACTACAAGCGCCCTGAAAAATGAATCGTCGATACAAATAGTGTTTAACCTGTTGGCCTCGCGTAAATAAATAAATAATGAAATATCGACTCGAAGTGATCGAAAATTAATTCGGCCCGATATTATTTTCCATCATAGGTAAGTCGAATGTTATTATAATGAATATGAAACGGAGCCTTGGCTATTCGCGTGTATAGGAGTGTACAGGAGTGTATGGGAGTGCTCCTTTAATGGCGAACCACGGGTGGTCCATGGCTCAACTATTGTTATGCGACTGGAAATGGTGCGCCTTCTCCTCGCTGGAGACCGGCATCGGTCACCAGCCGAGCGTCCATAAGTGCGCGTGCATTATGCGAGTCACGTACCTACATACTCTCCTGCACAATGCACATCGCTACAATAATTTTGCCGCGCGGTCACGGGCGATCGAGAAATCCAGCCGTTTTCTTTATATCCTCGTCGATGTATAAGAACCCGCTACGCCAGGAATTCGGAATTCTCTCCCCTGCTTTTGTTTCTGTCCTCGAGAAATGTACATAATTACAGGATATTTCATTGTTCCCTACTATGAACAATATCTGTGACGTGAAAAATTTTACCAACATTCCGTGAATTTCCTCCGAGCTCTCCTTATGCGCAATATTTCGCATGCATAATGCCCCGACTTTTACCCGAGCGTTTTATACGAAACCAGAACTGTCACGTTCTATAATCGTTCGGAAAGATTTAATCTTCGACTTTGTTGCTAACTTGTTGGTTTTGTGCACGGTGGAAGTAGAAAAACAATGATTTCAGTGATCGATTAGCCGTCGCGAGGTAGACGCGTTGTTTCGGTTAATCGAGGCTCGCGCAACATCGCGAAACATGAAATAACGCGACTCGTGACTCTAATTAACGAGCAAAAAATGTTCACGTGGATCGGGAACGGAGAAGATGAAAGTAATCAGATTTATTAGAGTCGCGCCTTTACATGATTTATAGCGCTCTCGCTCGCGATAAGAGTGGCTCATTTTTCCGACTCGCGTATATTTTATGGCGCTTGCAAAAAATTTGATCGCCGTGTACGATATAGCTGTCCGACCAGGTGTCATTTTATTAGAATGTTTAATTAGGAAATGAATTCCGTTAATTCCTTGCGCGCGCGTATAACTGGATTTTCGATTTCTGATGAAATACAAATTCGAAATACATCTTTATAAATCTTTCCGGATAATTGAATGAACATTGGATTGGAATAAACGGCTTGATGCAATGAAGACATGAAACGATGACGGGGTTGGAAGTCCGGCTCTCGTACAAGATCCAGCGGTAAGATCGGTAAGATCGTAACCGTTGGGGACGATAAAAGATGTATGAAATAGTATAAGAGACCCGTGGACAGTGCACGCGATGTGGATAAAGAGGGGACGGAGGTATGTAGCGGGCATTACTTTTTTCATGCTACGAGACCACCATGCACGTCGTAAAAGGCCGCCTCTCTCGGTGGACTTATTGCCTCCCGTCGCGCGCCGCCCATTTCATTCAATGCTAATCCGAATCTTATTATATTATAATGCCCGTCGTAACGACGCTCGACGCGTCGTCGTACCAATCGTCAGAAGCACGTGCCCTCTACACGTGTCGGAACTATATTTTCTCGTAAAAACGAGCCGTATTTTTCTACGTTTCATTTATCATCGGCAAAGTTCCAATGGCATTTTCGAGTGCGTACATTTGAATTACTGGAATGGAAAATGAGAGGAATTGCAGGAACGCAGAATCGTGTCTTATAATTAATTTACGTCTCTAGGACTCTCGTACTTTTTCCCCTATCTCGTTTCTGTGTTTTTGTCAAACGATAAAAAGCGTTCAAAGTCGGCAAAATGTTGTCAAATGCATGAATTCTATTAAGACGATAAATTCGTGTCGACAGATAACATATCAGCCGGAATATTTATAAGAGCGTTAAAATCACGATCGAGCATGTTAATGAATTCAATTACAACACATTTTATCGACAATTCCGTTCGAGCACAACGAGAAAAATAATCACTCAATCGAGGCTGCAGATGAAGTTCTACTTTGGCAATATTTTCCGGTAAATATTCTGTTGGGTTTTATGAAATCTTTTATTCAATAATTGGGAACAAAAAAACGAATACCGATCTAGGGAAATGAGATACATTTCTGCCGAATGGCGGGAAACATTCCGATGTTTATTAAAATTGAGCTCGAGTACCCATATTGAAAAATAAGTACGAAACATTAGTTTTTTGGCACTAACTCAGAGAGGATTGGCTATTATCATTTCATGCTCATTACAATAATTATAGCTTGTAAAATTCTTTACAACATATTATGTTTCTATAATTTTTTCTGTTAAGGTGAATCGATACTTTAATGCAAGGGTGAATTAGAAAAAATATTTATAACGCAACGTCATTAATTACATTTAATATGCCAGTATAATTTATTTAACAACATCTTCTTCATCACGAAAAAAAAAAAGCGACTGAAAAAATTGTGAAATAATGCTCGTAACGAACAATTGAAA